>PVKA01001293.1:0-128193 GCA_004027165.1 Ctenomys sociabilis
ACAATTCTAATATTATTTTTATGGTACTGGGAGGGTCCCAGGCCTTTGCACATGCTAAGCAAATACCGTATCACTGAGTTACACCTATGGGCCCCAGGCTTATTTTATCCTATGTCACCTTGTCAGGTAGTACTGAGCACTCAGTCTAGTGAAAAGGGTGTTCTAGAGGTGAATCTGACTCTACTTACTAGAAAAGTCTCTCTGCTTCTTGGAGCCTTCTCTTCCTTATCTCTAAATTTTATTTATTTTTTTAAAATCTATCAGACTCATTACAATGACAAGATGGAGTGACTTGTTTGGGGGGATGTTTTGCTCTGCTGGGGACAGAAGCCAGGGCCTTGCAAGCTCTAGGCAAGTGTTCCACGGAGAATCTGAAGCCCTGGTGTGATGGATGGGACAGCGACCCCGGCTCCCTTTGCTGGGGCTTTGCCCAGGGCCACACAAGTTAGACAAGTGCTTATCACTTAGCCATGTCCATATCGCAGCCCAGAAAGTGACTGTTTTGCTTTGGGCTTTCTATTTTTTACGGCTTCAGATTTTGGAACCTAGGGTCGCATGCATGCTAAGCCAGGGCTTGGCCACAAAGGCTTACACCGTGACTCCAGCCCCTCTTTTCTGTTTAACTTTAAAACAGAAAAAGTTTTTCTCCACTGTGGGCATAAATCATTATTATGATCTCAGTGCCAATGAGCTCAGCTCGTTACTGCCACGCTGGAGAAATTATGGGCTTGAACCAAGTGAGGTGGTTCTTCTACTTTCTTGCCACGGGGCCAATAAATTTCCAGGCTCATGAAGAGTGGTAGGGGTGGAAGAAAGGCACACACATCTCAGTGCGTCAGTAGAGTACCCCATAAATAAAATATAGATAGCAAACTGTCACCTCCGTCCACCCTAAGACATGCAGCGTCCCTGGCTCTCACCAGAAATAATTGATAGCTCCTTCTAAGCAGCTCTGCTGCAATAAATCCACTAGGATTTATCCAATATATCTAAGCCAATGGTTTAATATTTATTTTAAATTGAATGGCACTAGTTGTAAGATTGAAAATTAACCAGGAATTATCAAATACAACTATAAAACAGAAACTGAGTCCAACTTAGAATCGCAGCTCAGTTAGTTCATCCTGCCAGCACTTCGAATCCAGGAAGAACCCACAGCCTAGGTGCCAAGCTCAGCTGAAGATAAACCACAGCAGTATGCAGAGCTGACGGGCGAGCAATCACTCTCAGAAAGCACTAACTTTTCCCTATCAAACCAGCCAGGTGAACTTAATTTTAAGTAAAATATTTGCTTTTAAATTATTAAATGATTTTTTTTCTTTTACATCACCATGGATATTTCCTGCACAGACTTTACACTCTGACCAATGGTTGTAGGTGAACAAAGAAGCAATTACTCTTATTCTTTGGACGCCGAGCACGTTAGATGTGAATGTTAAAGCAATGAATAATGCTGTGATCAGCCTGTACAGATTCACAAGGCTTGGTCTGGAGAGATATGGGCAGGGGTCTGCGCCTCTTCTCTTTCCTTTGGTCTGCTTGGGAGCTTTGGAGCCCTGGGCCATCCAACACACACCAGCTGAGTGACTAAACGGGGAAGACTTAGGACCTATAAGGCACAGAGATACACCTGGCAGGCCTTTAGTGAATGCATGATTCAAAGGACATGATGTGGAGGAAATGGCTTAGGAAAAAATCCTAGGGGAAAAAAATCTATCTAGTTCTCTGGAGAGATTCTGCATGAGCATCCCGTGTGAAATAAGCCCCAAGCTTAACAAGAATGTTTTGTACCAAATGCAGACCAGCCTCCAAGCAGATGGGATACACTGTTTCCTGAACTCCTAAATCTGTCTTTCTCCTACAGTAGAAACCTTATTCAAAGCTTTAACAGTTCAAAGCAAATTCTTACTAATTTCCCATCCTTGATGTTTAAAAGGTTTTAGAAAGAAATAAAAATTTATATAGTTTGGTAGTCGTAAGAGTGCTTAGCTAGGTGCTGCCCTGGATTTAACCCCCTCCACTGACAAACAAATAAAGTCAAGAAAAATCAAACAAAAAAGTAAACAGTATATGAATTTGATCTGTAGTAGACAGCTGTTAAAAAATCAGAACCCTTGTTTAAGCCAGTTTATACAGATTACAAGGGAAATTGCTACAGAGGAAATCCCTAAAGAGGAAATCCAGTATTTTGTCTTTTAATAAAGTTGTATTAAAGATGGATGAGAGTCCTCTTTTCTGCCGAAGCAGAAGTGTCAGAGTGAGTGGCACAAGAACAAGCAGCCTCTTGCGGGGCCCCCACACCCTCACCTGCACCTCTTCCCGTGTGGGCTCCTGATGCTCTCACGCTGAGGCTGGAGCCCAGGCCCACCACTGAGCTGCCCCACCGCCCCCACCAGCTCTCCGCAGCTGGTCTGCTGGTAGCCGGGCAGCCTGAGTGGGTGCCAGCCAGCAGGCATCAATTACTCTGTACTTCGGGCTTCTAGATTGCCACTTTAAGGGCGGGGAAGAGACGGGACAAAGGATGAAGGACACTGAAGTATAACTCTACTGGGTGGCAGAGAATAAAGAAAACAGCAGGAAGATGGCAGTTGGCCTGAGCTGATCCCTTCTGAAAGCAAATGTGCCCAGCCCTCCCATGTACCCTGACTCTGCGCCAGCACTGTGGCAGGGGCAAGAGACGGCACTTACCACTTAAGCTCATGTACTGTGTAGCATGTGCCAAACAGATGGTCAGAGCATTGTTCTTCCCAAAGGCAAACAGCTTTGTGGAAAAGGCTGCTGCTTCGGGTGGCAGAACGCTGGGCACCACATTCTGGAACCGCTAAATGTGGTTTTCATCCCCAGCCTCACTGCTGAAGACTTAGAAGAGGAAGTCAGTTTTTGCAACATGCACCTCATCACATCCAGTGTACCGCTGCTAAAAGGTACACACTAACTGTAAATTTTAGGCCAGCCACGCTTCAGTATTTTTCTCCTTGGTAGCCTGATGCTCCTCAGGACCATTCATCCCAGACACTCATAGAGTCAAGGCGCACAGGAGGGGGCTTAATTTCCATTCTAGAAAGCTCAGGAAGTATGAGGTACTACAAATGGTTAGGTTTTGCTTGAGAAAGTGGGGTAGGGATGGTTGAAACTTGTAAGGATTGGAAGAGGGGGTCAGGGATGTGGGTACCACGGGCTATGGATGGGGCAGCTAATCCTGTAGCCTTCCAACCATTGGAGCACCCTTTTCTTAGCTTTCTGGAGGTGGTTTCTTTTTGGGATGCTAAATAGAGGTGTATCTAAAACATGTGTTTCCACTGCATAAGAGGTTTACTTTCACAACTGCTTTCTTCCACTGCCACAGTCATCATTTTGCTTTTCATAAGCAGAGCCCATGCATCAGTTCCAGGGAGGAAGCCCTGGGCACATGCTGAATAGTGAAGGACTGTTGGCTGCCCCAAACCTGGGAGGAGGTAATTCACATGCCAACACCAAAGTGCGCACACACACACACACACACACACACACACACACACACACACAAGCCCTTGGTAGGAGGGCGGCTCCAGACCCAACCCAGAGCTTTGCTTCTTTGCAGCGTTCTGCAAGCTCCTGCCTCCCTCTCCCTCACATGCCTGGTGCTCTAATTCCTGGCTGCATCAGAATGAAGACAGATGTGCATACTCCTCAGAGGCCTAAAGTCAGGGTCACACAGGGAAGCTGACAAGATGCAAATCCCATTCACTGCGGCTCATGCCATTTTCATCCCTCCGGCAAAGGCCCAGAGAACTTCCTCGGTGGGCTCATAATATGGCTTCAACACTGTTATAGAATGTGCAAGACTGATTTAAATAAATTGTAGTCAGTGAAAGAGACAGTTCTGTCTTTGTTTAGTCTAAGAGGCTATTTTCATGATTCAGAGACCTGAGCTCATCCTCCTAATGAATGCGAAGCTCAACGAATCTATCATTTACCCTCTGGCCATGGCCCCACTGGCTCCTTTTGGGGTAGCCATGGCCCTCCCTGACCTGGCTGAGTGAAGGACACCATGGGAATAGAGCCACACTCCCAAGGAGCCTTGGGGGGGGGAACGGCCGGGAAGATGCCTTCACTGCCAAAGGCAGCTCTGAGGTCTGCTGCACTGGTACTCTCCAAAGATGTTTGTATCATAAGTCCGAAGAGGCTCCTGCCCCGGCCCTGGGCTTCCTTCCAGGTATGGAAAGACCTTGGCAGAAATGAGTAGTTGTGAGAAGGATGCTCTGTGCTCTCTAAAGGCCCCAGCAAGGCTGGACAGTTTCTTCAAGGCATCTGCTCTGCCCCTACACGTTCACACTTTCCTGACAGCCAAGGAATGTAATGGCTGCTCCATAAAGCCATGGTGGCAGACAGACTTAGGTAGGGACTTGAAAAAGGAGCTTTCCTGCTTTACCCAACTGGGCAGGATAGTTGAGAACAAATCTTATTCTGGAGCTGGGGGTAGGGTGGTTGACAGAGTGGTGGGGCATGAATACAACACATAGGAGGAGCTGGCTTCCACACCCAGCTCCACGAAGCCAACAAGTGGAAAGCCCCTTCTAATTGTCACACCAAGGGCCACATATTGGACCTCTCCTCAAAGTCTTAATTTGCGAGACAGGGCTGGGGAGATAACTCAAAAGTCTAATGTGCCTGCTTAGGCAAGTGTGCAGGGACTGTGGTTCAATCCCCATCACAACATGTTACACTAGCCCTGCCCTCAGGGTGGGCTGAGCCAGACACACACACACACACACACACACACACACACACACACACAGATCTGAGAGGCTTTCCACTTTGTTTGCTTCCTGGCCTTCAAAGCCATCCTCCCTGGAAGTCAGCAGCAGGGAGTGGTCCTAACACATCTGTGCTGTTTGGAAAACGGGATGAACAGGTTGGCTGGCATCCCTGAGGGAGCAGGCACTCTGGAACCCCAAAAGCACTCTGCCCACATGCAGAGGACCTGGTGATTAAAGGGCAGTCACCTCTCTGCACCTCAGCACTCCCAAGCCTAGCTCCACAAACCACCCATTCCAGAAGCCAGCAGCCTTATTTCAATTCATGTACTGAAATCAAAGCAGAAGGGAGTCTGCTTCAGCGGCTTCTGTCTGAGGGCTTCTAACCTTTCCTAAGCTAATAAAAGTACTAACAGATCCAGTGTTTTTGTTTGCTTCAAAGATTTCTTTTTTTGGTGCTAGGAATTGAACCCAGGACCTCACCACTGAGATTCATCCCCTGACCCCAAGGGCAGCCTCTAATTGTCGAGGGCCAGTGCTTCTGCTCGAATAAATCCCACGTGGACATGCAGTAGGCTATGAAAAAGGATAACACTGAAAATTCTCAGCAGAGAATCTTTCTGTTCAATGATTGACATGTGATACAAAGGCAGGATGTGTAGAAAGGAATTTTATATGAAAAAAAAAAAACCTCATGAGTAAAACAAAAGTTTCCAGAAAAAGTTAATTTCTGAGACTGAATTTCCATCAAATCCCAACAAATCATTTAAAACCAATCACTGGTAACCAGATGCTCAGTGTCACAGATTTACTTACTCCCCTTCATTTTCTTTCAACCTATGTATCTCAAAGGCTGCACTCAGCAACTCTTTTTACGCTGAGACCAAATCTCATCCATATTGAGAGGTCTGTTGT
This sequence comes from Ctenomys sociabilis, assembly GCA_004027165.1. NCBI lineage: Eukaryota > Metazoa > Chordata > Mammalia > Rodentia > Ctenomyidae > Ctenomys > Ctenomys sociabilis. Next base: position 5,652 of record PVKA01001293.1, read on the forward strand.
TTCCTTTCAGAGAAAATCAAACATTAAACACAGGTGCCTGGTAGGCATGTTTTGAAGCCTGCCAACTAGTCAGTCCATCTTAAAGTCCAATAGGGCAGCCCCACCATTCTGGGCCCTTAAATAAAGTGGCATAGTGTACACCTATAATTTACATGCAATCCTCACATACATCTTAAATCATCTCCAGATTGTTCGTAATACCTAATACAACAGAGTTGTGATACTGTACTGCATTGCTCAAGAAAGAGAGTACATGTTCAGGACAGATACACAACCACTGTAGGCTTAACTGTGCAGCATTTCTTTCTCTCTCTCTCTCTCTCTCTCTCTCTCTCTCTCTCTCTCTCTCTCTCTCTCTCTCTCTCTTTCTTCTTTTAAGTTTTATAGCGCTGAACATGGAACCCAGGGCTTTCACACTGAGCCAGATCCCCAACTCTTTTTCATTTTTAATTTTTGAGACAAGATCGTACCTTTTTTAGGTTGCACAGGCTGACCTTGAACTAGTGAGTCTCCTGCCTCAGCCTCTTGGAGTGCTGGCATTAGCCACAAGACCTGGTTAACAATGTAACTTTTTCACTCTGAGGCTGGATGAAACGCAGGACAGGGAAGCTGCAAACAGAGCAGCCCAAGCCTAACACTGGTGCTTTTCTTTTCTTCCTTCCTTCCTTTTTTTTTTTTTTTTTTTTTGCAGTACCAGGGATCAAACTCAGGACCTTGTGCTTGCTGGGCAAGCACTTATTCCACTGAGCTATTTCCTTAACTCAAAGTCCAAAAGGAAACCATCACTGATCCTGTCTTCATTAGCAGCACCAAATTTGCACTTTAGCACGAAGTAGAAATAACTCAGCCAGAAAGAAGCAGGAAGCCACGCAAGTCAACATTAGCACCATGATTCAAGGACCCTAACTCAGGACATAGGAACAACATTTATGTTTAACAGATACTGTGGGATTTCGAATCACGGAATGCACAGGCATAGACTTGTCAAGGAATATAAAGGCAGGGATTGGAAAAACATTCTCAGAAAATATTTATTAGGGACAGTTTCATCTAAACAAAACCTTAGTAAAGAAACGTGATGGTACCCTAGATTCTGTGGCCCAAAATAGACGCAAGTACATAACGGGGATCTGTAGGGAAGAGAGGGGTGCAGAAAGGCTGCTATGACGAGAACGCTGTGGGAAGTGGTGGAACTGGTTTTTACCCTCACCTATCCAGCCCAGATCGGTGCAGGTTTCTCCCTCGGAATCTATTCCAGTAGTGGGGATGACCCTGCCCCCCCCAGCCAAGTCCGCTTTATGCTAAGGGAGGTGAGAGAGCTTTTAATCATTATATCGTTATGTGACCCTAAATTAGAAAGGAAAGGCAATGTAGGGCACGTACAAAACAAAATTCCATCCACCCAGTATTTTACGTCTTTGATTATGGTGGTGGCTAAAGCCATCAGAACCCTTCACGCTCTTAGGTTTCCTTGAGCTGAAGGGCCGGCAGGAGGGCTGCCAAGGACGAAATCGAGTGGAAACCTGGAACTACAGGTCAAGTGAAACGCAGCACAGCAAACAAAGAGACCTGGAAACACGAGGCGTCCCCTACAAGCTTGTAACTGCATTCTGCAAACAAGAGGCATAAAGCTAATACCCACCTGTAGAAGCAAATAGGCTAGACATGACTCAATTTTTTAAAGTGTAAGTGTGCGGACTGTCATAGGAGCAATCTCTCAAGCGCACCTTGGGATGTAATGTCGGAAACCCTGAACTTGAAACGCCCTAAAATTAACTATTGAAAACTGTTTGGGGTGGGAAGGCTTGGCACTAAGGCTGCCCAGCAGGCACTCAGCCCTGGCTTTGATCCTCAGCATCACAAAATAAAAGCAAAAATGTAAGAGCACTTAAATCTAAAGCTGTCTGTTCCATGTAACTCAGCTGTTTCATAAGTCAGAGCTGGTGATTAACCAGAGAATCAGGTGCTCTGGGGGGCTGGACTGCGGGTGAGAATGAATTTGGGTTCCCAGAAGGCCTTGCATCTATCTGACAGGCATCTTGCAAGACAGGCCTCGCCACTGTCAACAGCAGATAGTGCTCAGAAAGGGTAAGAATTTCCAGAGTAAATCCACAGAGAAGAACATTGCAAGCCTTCCAACAGCAACATGACCCCTCCTCTAATAAAAACCTAACCATCCCTGGAGCCTGGCCAGAGGATGATCAAGGCCAGCAGGAAGGAAATGCACCGAACAGACACTGTCAGGAAGACCACTACCACTTTGGAAAGCAAGCAAGCAAGTAAGCAAGTGAAGAAACCGACAGGCCTCAGGACGAAGCCCACCTTTTTTTTTTTGTTTGTTTTTTTGCAGAACTGGGAATTGGACTCCGGCCCTTGCGCTTGCCAAGGAAGTGCTTATTCTACTGAGCCATCTCCCCAGCCCGAGGAAGCCCATCTTCGCAAAAACCCTGCCTCGGAGCACTGGAGGATCATGGAGCTTCCCACCTGTGGCCCAGCTCCCTGGCTGCCTGGTCCCACTGTGTCCTCAGCCAGCACCTCAGCTGCCCGGGATGCAGCCGCGCTGCACAGGACGCAGCACTGGCCTTGCGCTGTGTTGTTTGCTTGCCTGCCTGGTGCTGGGGACTGAACGCAGGGCCTTCAGCAAACACCCCTCATCCCCTTTTAGAGACAGGGTCTCCCTAAATTGCTCCAATTTAAGACCCGCCCAGGATGCTGAAAGTACAGGTGAGGGCCCCGATGCCCAGCTCTCTCCAGCTCTTTGGTGACCACCTGGTGGTGATTATTACTTGAGACAGTCTCCATCTGCTGCCCACATTGGCCTCCAATTTTTGATCCTCCTGCCTCAGCCTTCAGAGTAGCTGGGATTAGCAATGTGCACACCTGGCCAGGGCTTAGTTTTACACTGGAAAATAAATTGGGGTACAGCATCCCCCCTTACTCAATCTCTTCCCTTACTATCCCATCTTACATGTGGAAAAGCATGGAATCAGCACACCCCACTGCCCTACAGTCTAGTGGAGGTGGGGATGTGACCTACAATGTACAAATTTTGTAAATCATTATCATGGGAATGCCTGATGCCACATCTGGAGAAGGGCCTCCCAAAGAGGCCAGGATGGGCCCCTAGAACACAGAGGGAGAGTCACCTTGGCTGTGGTGGCAGGACACAGGAGTGACCTGGGGAGGTGTGGGGATGGAGGGAGGGCGCCAGGAGTCTGCCTTGTGCTCAGCACTCTGTGCTCAGTTCTGTAAGCTGCACCATGGAGGCTAAGGCCTGTCGGGCTGCAGGGCAAGTCCAAGGCCAGTCTGGACCACCAGCAAGACCTACTGATGGGAGACCTGAAAGCAGGGCCCCCTTGGAGTGTTTCAGATGGGCTTGGGAGTTGACTGGATTTGTGTTTCAGAAAGGTGATTTCCCTGGGCAAATCAAAGGAGGCCAGCCTAGGAAAGGAGTAGAAGCGAGGGATGGAAGAAGACTCCAAGGACACACAGGGAAAGAGGTCTTGGGATCTGAGGCCTGCTGGAGGGAGGGGACCCCAAGAGAAGGGAGCAGGACTGAAGGCTCGCATACAGGTTCCTGCCTGAGCACCAGAGGTGGGGGTGCTAGTCCTCAGGAAACAAGTCTGAGAGCAGAAGCACCACTGTTGCGCAGATCCTGCAACAGGCCTGAAGGAAGATGGGATGGGGGCTCCGAGATAGAATTCCTCACCACTACCTAAAGAAAGACTTCAATGGGTAACACATGTATAATCTTTCCTTAGGTCTCAGACCCAAAGCCATCCTCCTGAGCACAGTGACACTGTAGGCTGTCCTGGCGCACACTCCTGCCAGTATCTGGCCACCTGGCTATTTCCACAAGGGGGACAGCATTCCCAGGTTCTGGGTCCACGCACAGTGATATCAGCAAAGGGAGCATTCTTTCAGGACCTCCCTCCTTGGTCTGGGACATGTATTAGATTATCAGTGATTGAGGCCCCTGAAGGGACACTGGTCACCCAAAGGAGCCTTGAGATGTGGACATCGAGAAGTCACACCTAAGAGAAGCTACCGTCAGCACCGCACTCACCACAGCTCCCTGAACCCAGCCTAAGTTCTGTATGTGGAAAAGGTATCCCAGTCCACACGCTGGACAGATGCCTTGGTGGCACTGCCCACCTTGTCACTTGTAACTCGCCCTTTGTCGAAAAGAGGTTTGGTGCCCTGGCAACAAGGACAGTAACTGAGACCCCAAGCAGCAGTCACATGGAGGAAGGATGGGCTGCATTTTATCTTGTGTGGTTGCTGCGAGATAAAAGATGCAAAGGCCCACAGAAGAGCAGCCACGCATGCTTGGACGGTGTGTGGGGCCTGTGGGCCGAGCTGCACAGGTTATACAATGTCTGGTTATGGGCAAGGTAAATACAGAGTGGAGAAAGACTCAGGGAATTAGTTTGTCACAGCTGCCAGGGCTGATACCACACACTGAGGGGCTTCCACAGAAATTCACTGCAGGTCTGAGTCGGGAACCCTGTGTTGGGGAGTCCAGCACAGCAGGCCCAGAATGGAACCCTGGGCCCCTGTGTCTGCCTAAGCAGGCACTTTTATCCGCTGAGCTGTTTGGCTGGCCCAAGGCTGTATTTTCTATGTAGAGTGGGCCTAGCAAAGAGGCCTGGTCATCTCGTAGTGCTCAGAAAGAGACATGGTCCCCACATCCCCTTCAAGGGAGCACCCCAATGGCCTGATTTCCTGCTTCAAGGCCATGCCTACCGAAGGTTCCAACACTTCCAAAAGGGGCGTGGTTGAGCCCAAGGCAGCAACTATGGGATGTAGGGGGGGATTCAACACATTAACTACAGGGGCTGAGGGGGTAGCTCAGTGGTAGAGCCTGCCTAGCATGCGAGAGTCCTGGTTTTGAGCCACAGCACTGAAAAAGAAGATTGAAACTCTGGCACCTTATTTCTCACTACTTGGAAATTACAGCAGTGCCAGATACCCCGGCGATAAGTGAAAATCAGCAAAGTAGTGACATTATGCTTACTTTAGTAGTTATACACATTTTAAGGCTGTATAAACCTTTCCCACGTTTATAAAAACACTTCTAATATTCTTAACCATTTTCTAAACTGATAAACCTATGTAATTATAACAACATATGTACACTGTATAGTATTGGAGAATTCCACAATATAGTGAAAAAATAGCAATAAATAATTTAGATTAATATTTTTTTGAAAACCCGTGAAACACTGAATCTGCAAAAGTCAAACCGTGAAATAGGGAGTCCTATACCTCATTTTTGTGTAAGGTCCCACTCTGAGGTTGTAGGGTTAGGGCTTCCACCCATGTAATTCACGGCATGAACTGAGTTAGAAAAGGACTGGGTGAAGCTGGTTCTCTTTGTAGCTGCTGCTTCTAGAACCTCCGTTCCACCTGTGCCATAAAGTTAGCCCCACAGATTTCTCCAGGTTCCTCCAGCCCCAGCAAATCTTGGCCTTGCAATGTCTTTCTTCCTGAGCTTGATGTGGCCTCTTCCTCAGCTTCTCCAGTCCAAATCCTGCCTGAGCTGTGGGTAGCAGGCTCAATGGGAAGCCCTTGTGGAACAGCAACCTCTTCCTGAGTCCCATACACTGTCACAAGCACTCATACCCCAGCGGTCCTCCGACTTCTCGGAGGTGTAGCTCACAGCCTGTGTTACCTTGTGCTATGGCTGACATCTGAACGTCCACCACAGCCTCCTGTGCTACAAACGCAGCTTCTGGAAGGTGACTGGGTCATGGGGCTGCCGTACTCCTCACTGGACTTGTCACTGGGGAACTTGCAGCTGAATGTGCTGCTAAGAAGTAGGGCGAGGTCTGAGCTGTGGGTCACCATGGGGCAGCCTGGAAGGACACACCTCCCTCCCCTGGCTCCTCCTCCATTTGTTCTCTGCTTCCTCGCTGCCACAGGTGAGTAGCTTTCTTTCCACCAGACCCTTGTGCCAGACCTCCCTGCCTCGGGTAGTACACTCCCCGCACACGCAGCGCATGTGTTACACTCTCAGTCTCCAACTTGGCCTAGTTTGGAGGTGGTGGAACCCTTAAGGGGGAATGCAGTGGGGGGAGAGGTTAGGTCATTTAGAAACAACAGGAACTGCCACAGGCCCAGAGCACTGGGGTCAACTGACCATGGACAGAAGCCCCCAAACTGCGAGCAACAATAAACCTTTTCTTTTCTGAATTATCTCAGTTTTGTTATAGTACTGGTAAGCTAATACGGTACTTACATATAAAAATGAAATGCCATTTAGCAGGAACATGAACCAAAAAAACTACTTTGAAAGGGAAAATTAAGGGCCAGGGAGATGGCTCAGTAGAATAAGCACTTCCTTAGCAAGTGCAAGGGCCTGAGTTCAATCCCTGGTTCTGCCAAAAAAAGAAAAGAAAGGGGAAAAATTAAGATTAACACCAGCTGTGTTGATTGTGGTTCTGGTAAGATGTCAACTGGAAAGGAAAAAGACTCGCTTTAAATAGAGGAATACATCACTTCTCGGCCTTTTGGCTAAGATCAAGTGTAAATAGAGGAATATTGAGCCTGGAAGATGGCTCAGTAGAATAAGTGCTTGCCTGGCCAACTCAGGGTCCTGAGTTCAATCACTGGTACCACAAAAATAAATAAATAAAGGAACATTGCTAACTCAATCAACAAACTCAAGAATCTTGTTGGGCATGGTTGTAATCCCAGCACTTGGGAGGCTGAGGCAGGAGGATTGTTATGAATTTGAGACCAGCCTGAGCTACAAAGTGAGCTTAAAGCCAGCCTGAACTGCATAGTGAGACCCTGTCTCAAAAAGACAAAAAAATAAAAATAAAGAATCTCAATGCTTTAGAACTGTCTGAAAAGCTGGTGATGTAGCTCAGGGGTCTAAAGTGCCTGCGTAGGAAGCACAGGGACCGCAGTTTGATCCCCAGCACCACAGCCCTCGCCAGCCCATTGTGGGAGTATAAAAAGGTAGAGCTGGGCCCTCCTGGCCTACCTGCCAGGTGAGGCCAGTGCTCAGGGAGCAGCCTCACCGCACACCCCAGCTGCCAGCTCTCTGTTCCTAGGCTTCCCTGCCTTCAGAAGCAGGATAACTTCACAACTGTTACAGGTGAGCTGGCAGCTCAGCCAGGAGGTTCTGGGAAACGCACGGAGGAGTGGTTTCTTCACTGTGCAAACATCACAGGGCCCACCTCCACAAGCGCAGAGGCAGGACCTGCCGCACGCCAAGGCGGTGTGGTCTCTTACTGCTGTAAGTTCCCAGAGAACTTTGTACACCTAGGGGCACAGCGAACACAAGAGTAAATGAAGCACAAGCGAAAAAACACAATCAGGAGACATGGTGTGCACATCCGAGGCTGCGACTAAGAAATACAGGATACTGTTTTACAGTAAGCATTTGTAGAATTAGAAAGAGGCCACCCATTTGTGTCCCCTCTAAAATAGCAATAAAAAGTGTAGTACGATAAGTGCATAGGCCAGAAAAAATAGTGGCTTATTTATACTACCACGTAATATGCACTGCACAAAATGGCATGTGCCACCCGTACACACAGTTGTGCAGCTATAGTCTGCTGGCCCTCCATCATCACACACATGTGAGCAATGTGCTGATAGGCTCTGGGCTGGCTTCAGGGCCAGTGGTGATGGGAATTTTCAGCCTCACCGTGCTCGGCTAGGACCACCCGGGGTGCGACATTGGTGGAAAATCGGTGCACAGTGCATGACTGTACCTACAAATCACCCAGGCTCAGGGATTTTGTCTAGCAGCACAAACGCACTCACGGTGCGATGTTTTGGTAAGAACTGAAGGAACGATAGGGAAGCACACACCCATTTGTGTCCCCGTAGGAGGAGGCACAAGCTGCTGCTTCTACTGCAGTCCCTTCAGTCCTCTGCAGAAGCAGAATGAAAATGTTCACAGATTGCAACAAGAATCCAGGGACTGAGAAACCGAACTGGGATAAAAATGAATTTTAGATTCACTGGAGAGTCAGAACCAGAAAATAGGCACTAGCAATATTTTGAAACAATTGGGAAGTTGACAAGAAACTAGAGCGAGAGCTCAGTTTCTTGTACTGTTTTCTTGAAATGTAGATGACTGACCCTTCCTGGCTAATCTCTGCACACCAGGTACACTGCAGCTCCGGGCTGCCTATGCAGTGTGGGCTTCGGGCTACATCACAGAACCCAACATAGATTTGAACCAAATACCGAGGAAGAACACACTAGAGAGCTGAGAAACAAAGAGAATGGTTCTCTGGGCATGTCTGTAGCCCTAGATACTGGAGACTGAGGCAGGAGGACTGCTTAGGTCTGGAAGTTCAAGACCGATTGGGCAGGGTCTTTTCTGTTTAAAGAAAAACAAAGAAGACCTGTTGGTATCTGGTGGCAGAGCTGAGGAAGGCCCCGTAAGGAGGTTGCTGTGAAGCAGAATTCAGTTGTGGTCATTTCTGCTGATATTTTCCAGACAAAAAGTACAGAAAAACCGAAGGACAGGAAATGAAACAATTCTTCAGTGGTCAGTTTATAAACAAACCAATACAAGACAATAACAAAAGGCAAAGGCCTTTTTGGAGCTGTATTTCCTGGGACTGTGGTGATTAAAGTCTGCTCAGACAAACGATGCAAGTGCTTCTTTTGAATGCTTTTATTCAATGTGTGGAAGGAGCGTGGCAAGTGAGGCATTTGCTTACTTGTATCACATTCCAGCATCTGTCTCTAAGTTCCAAAAGGCTATATTTTATTTATTTACTTACTTACTTATATTTTAGGGAAGGGTCTACAGGGTGTTCAGGGTCTCACACTAGATCAGACTTATAGTGATCCGCCTGCTGGTAGCCTCCCAAGAGCTGAGATTACAGGTGTGTACCACCATGCCCAGTCTTAATCACCATCTCAGCATAGGGGGGCTGAGGAAAGGCAGAGGGGGACTGAGGGCAGCACAGCAGGCCCAGAATGGAACCCTGGACCCCTGTGTCTGCCTAAGCAGGCACTTTAATCTGCTGAGCTGTTTGGCTGGCCCAAGGCTATATTTTCCATGTAGAGGTTTACTTTTATTTCTTTTGGGGCTGGGGCATAGGCTGGTTTGGGACTCCTGCACTCCAGCTGTCTTCCTGCTTCAGCCTCCTCAGTCACCAGGATACCTCATCTTTAAGGCTTCTGTTTCGTTTTATTTTGTTTTTACATAAACTTTCTTTTTGGGGGAGGCTGAGGACAGAACCCAGGCCCCTCCCACTTTGCCTGAATGTAAGGTACAAAGACAAAAGTTCACTGGTCCCAAGGCACCCTCAAGGGTCCACAGCAATGTAGGCACCACCCCAAATCGAGAAGTCCAGCCCAGGGAGATGCACATCTGTAATTCCATTTACTCAAGAAGCTGAGACAGGAGGCTCATAAATGGAGATCAGTCTGGGCAAAATAGAAGTAAAAAGGCCAATGGTGCAGCCCAGGCTCTAGGTGTGGGGTAGGGGAAGGGGTGGTACTAGCACTGCAGATGCCCTCTCCCAAGGGTAGCTTTGAGCTACATATATTTTTTCATTGAAGTTTTATTGACAGTAAGAACCCAGATCAATCCACAAAGACCAGAACCTATACCTGGACTAGGGCAAAATGATCCCACATCAACATCAACCTTTTCGCAGGAAATGCTTTTCACTTCTAACAGTGGTGCCACGGGCCTCCTATCCACTCCTCGACTGTAGGGACTGTGGGTGGGGCAGGCACAGAGAGAGGACTCTGCCAGGATTCGAGGACAGCTGGGGTTCTGTAGCAGTGAGGATCTTGGCTAAGCCAAACCTGGTTTCTGTGGGTTGGGAAAAAATGTTAGGAAACAAGGTTGCCCGGATGGCTTTGAACTCAGGGGCTGAAGCAACCTTCCTGTCTCAGCCTCCTGAGTAGCCGGGACTACAGATGCATGCCGCTGTGCTCAGCTTAGTTTGAGCATGATTTATGGAGTTGCCTCTCACTGAACATGTGCACACTCCCTTGCCTCCTGCAGATGCCCTCTCCCAAGGGTAGCTTTGAGCTACATATATTTTTTCATTGAAGTTTTATTGACAGTAAGAACCCAGTTATTCTCTTATAGCTGAGGCACAGTACCCAGTGCCCACAACCGTAAGGCATAAAGGTTCATTTTGGCTCATAGTTTGTAGAGGTTTTAGTCTACAGTCAGTTGGCTCCAAGGCAGGGTGGCACGGCAGAGGGGCCTGGCAGAAGAGGAACTGTCCATGGCATGGCAGAGAAGTCAAGGGGGAGGGAGACAGACAGACACTCTGAAGGCTTAAGGGGGCCATGGACACAGTCAGGCAAGATTCCTTTCTGCGCAACTGCAGGTGGGTGAGCAGCTGTGGAAATCCCAAGGGTACGGACAAGGGTCTCTGGCAACCCGATACCTGAACAGGATGAGGGCTGGTGGGGGCACTATTGAAAGTCCCCCTGGACAGCAGTGGGGAAGCCGGCCTCGTGCCGCTCTGCTGCCCAGCCACTCCCAGACATCCAACGACAGCTCAGACAGCAGTGCCCATTGCTTCATAGCCGTGTGGAGTGTGGGAGAGAGCCGTTGCTTGTTCAGGTCTTGTACCATCCTTCCTTGTCACAGCTCCATCATAGATTCAAGGATTTCTAGGGTCGCTGCTGCCTTGTGGGAGTCTTTGCATTTTCCTCTGCTAATGGACCATTTGCTAATGAGTCCAAGTTGTGTCCAGAGACAGAAGAGCTACCCAAGTCAAGGACACATGGGAAGGAGCCACATTTCTAAGAAATCACTGCTTGCTATTGTGTTGGTTAAAAGGGCTCTTGAGAAAATGGAATCTTCTAGAGCAGAACACATGTCAAGACCACACGTCCCCAGACTCTTATTCTTGTCCCTTAGTTCCACTGGAAAACCTGAGTGCCAGTAGAGTATCAAAAGGATGGGACTGTTCTGGGCATTTGCAAGTGCAATTACCATCCATTTGCCTGTGGTGTACTTGGGGACAGAGCGAAATGATCTTGCAGCAGACAGAGGTAGTGGTCACTAACAGACTTGAAGGTCCCCAAAGAGGCTGTCGCAGCCACCCCTCACTCCTTGAAATTCACTACCGGAGATCAACCATGGGCTGAAGATAGCCAATGGAACAGCTCCAAAATTAACCATCTCTAAGTTTTAAGTAACTTTTATTGCTATATGTTGTTATAATTCTATTTTATTAGTTATTGATGTTCTTTTTTAAAACTGAGCTTAATCTGTAAATTAAACTATTATAGGTAGGTACAAGAAAAATCAGTGTACATATAGGGTTCAGTACTATCTGAAGTTTCAAGCATCCCTGGGAGGGGCACCTTGGGACATAACCTTCTTGCAAGGACAAGGAGGGCTTCCATGCTCAAACTCAGGTCACCCCAGCAGGGACTATGAATATCTTGGGGAGCAATGTGGTCTTGAAACTAACTCAGGGAGTGTGTGAATGCTCTTTAGGATACATGGTTCTGAGCATAAGGTACAACTTCCAAGTTCAGTTTAAACCCTACATTTAGGGATTTAGATGGGAGTAGAGTGCTTGCCTAGTGGGTGCAGGGTCCTGCTTTAGTTCCTACCACCAGTGAGAGAAGGGGTGGGAGCAAAGAGTAAGAGAGCGAGAGCAAGAAAGAGAGAGAGAGACAGAGACAGAGACAGAGACAGAGGCAAGGGAGGGAAGGAGAGTGAGGAGGAAAAGTCCCTTTCCCATGAGAATGCCCTTGCTGGAGGCCCCTGGTAGAATCTGGGGCAGGACATATTTAGCTCCTTAACCTATCAAAGATCTCACATAGAGAACAGTCCTACTGGTTTACAACCCCAATCTGAGGTGTTAACAGATTCCAACATCTGCCTCCCACGCCCTTCACAGGACCCGGATATCGTTTTTCCAGTGGGTTTTGAGAGTGATGTCAAGAGGCGGCTCGGATGTTTGTGAAGTGAGAGATCAGCCCTTTGGCTCCTGTGGTTTCTAAAGTCAACAGTTTGCAGAGTTCCACTGCAGTTTCATTTGCAAAATGTGGAGTGCGCAGTCCTCTCAGATCCCAAAGCTAAGTTAAGTATGCTAAGCCAAGTACAGACCTTGAAAGCACAGCTCAGAATGAGCAAATACACCTGGTGGCTAAAGGCCTGCTCAGGAGGAAACTGTCCCTGAAAGGCTGGCTTGACTGGAGGGCGGCTTAGTGGTTCAGTGAAGCCAGTCTAAAGGATTCCCCAGGGACTGGCCCCCAGGCTGGGTTTGTGACTCGCCTTTCATCTTTCTTGGTTCTCTTCAACATCCCTGGATGACAAACAGTGTGCTTACTAAACGTGGACAAGGCTGAGAGGGCCCATTTAAAATGTAAAAATGCAAGAGCCTGCCCACATGGAGGGAGGGCACAGGAAGCCTGCTCTCAGTCACCAGACCTTGGCCACAAGGTCTCTGCTTTCCTGGTGCTGCCCACAAAATGGGATGGGTGAAGTCTGACTCCTCTGGCACCAGATCTTAGGAGGAACTGGCCCTGGACCATGGACGCACTTCAACGTGCAGTATGGCTTTCAGTGGGCTCCTCTGCCCCCGGTTGGCTCCTGGCTCCGGAGCTGGCCATGTTTCTGTCCCTCGGCCTTGAACTGTCCTATGCACAAGCCTTCAGGGCACCATCTAGAAACAGCACCGGGAAATGGGGCTCATCTGGGAAGGAAAAGGGATGGATTGGGGAAACCTGTAGAAGCCCTCTATGGTCCACTTTCCCAGCCCCCAACAGCCCGATAAGACAGACTCCACCTGTCCAGCTCCAGAAAAGGACAGTGAAGACTGGAGAGGGAGTGGAACTTGCCCAGGGTCACAAGCATTAGAGTCACCTTCACACCTGTGATCTGAATTCAGCTCTGCAGGGGCTGTGTCCCGGTCTTGGCTTGTCTATGAGACACTTTACTTATCCTAAAATGCATTATAAAAGTCTAGATTTGCAAAAATGCTGACAAATGGATATTTGCTTACTACAGTAAACAACTTCAGAGTAAACTCCTGAGGAAATAAATAAGGAGCATAGCTTTCCAACTGCACATCTGACTGAGCTATTACTCTTTTAGTTACTTGTTCGTTTTAGTGGTGCTGCTTCAGTGGAGCCAAGGCCTAGTGCAGACTGTAGGGGGGTGTGATGTCTGTCTGGTCTTGTCCCCATTTCCTGGTTTCTAGTTCCTAAAACCCTTGGAATCTACAAAGTGATGATGTGTATGCTAATGAGACGACTAAGGGTCGGGGCTGGTGAATAGACTCGGGAGGGGTTCTGGTTGCCAAGGCAACCAGCAGCCTGACTAGAAGCTGGGAGCTTTCAGCCCCTCCTCCCCACCTCCAGGTGGCAGAGCAGGGCTGAGAGGAAGTGGATCGCCACAGGCAAGGATGTAACCAGCTGCGCTGGAATATGCTCCCTAGAAACCCAGCAGTGGGCTTTGTCTGCTGTTCACGCCGACGTGCACCTGGAGGGGGCGGAGGCCTCGGGCACCCCACACCTGGTCCCCTGCGCTCTTCATCTGGTTAATCATTTATATCTAGTAAGATCCTTGACAATGTACCAGTAAACAGAGCTCCTCAAGCCGTGCCAACAACTAACTGATTGAACCCAAGGAGCAGGTCCTGGGAACAAAGACAAAGCTACACAGCTAGTAATTGAGCCCCCTCCCACCCACCCAGGCAGTTGGGACCTCTGAGACACAGCCAGTGGAGCACAGGAGACAACCTGCGCTCGGGTGGCAGCTTCGGGAGAGCACCCGGAGCTCCCTTGGCACCTCCACTCACTGCTGTGCCAACTCAGAGTGCCTCCTGTCATGAGCCCTGGGCCACACACAGGAACCTTGTTCACACTACAGCCACAAATGTTCATGCTGCTTTAGGTTAAATGCATTTGGAAAACAACCTTTGTATTCTGGACCTAATTCTGGGAACCACATAAACAGCTTTAAATGACATCACTAGATGAAAGCTAACAAGTTCTGGGGAGGTGAGGAGGCTTTAAATTCACTGGCACGTTAATTTCCAGTGGTTCTCTTTCGGCTTTATCTAAACCTCGGTCCCACCTTGGAGGTTTAGCACACACAGACCTTGGGTTCATTGACTTTGCACTACAAGGGGCATCGGAGGGGCAAGGGCAAAATTCTCCCAGCAAAGTTGCCCTTGGTGATTCTTCTGCTTCTCAAGAATTTTAGATCCTAGCCCTCCACGTGTTTGTCCCTCTGCACAGGGATAGGCGTCTCAGCACCAAATGTGCGGCCCAGGATGTTGACATCCATCGGGTCCCAGGTCCACTACTCACAGCTTTCCCAGAACCCAGAAGCCCAGGCCCCCTGCAGAGCAGCCAAGCCCAGCCCACGGCCCCCAAATTCAGCCCCTCCCGGCGGGTCTTCCAGGATGTTCTTCGCACTCCGGTAGTCAAGGACAAAAGCCTTTTGCGCCTGGGGCCATCCCTTCATTGCAGAGCTCCATGCAGACGGCCACCATGTCCTTTGCACGTTTGCAGGGCAGTAAAACTTCACAGCCGCCCCAAACTGTTCCCACATTACTAATCGGATCTAGTTACCATTGTCAAGACAACTATGCTTTGCCCTTTGAAGTTGGTAGCAGCTAGGAAAGCCTTCCAAGAGGGCCGGCCACGCCGCACCAGCAAACAGCTGGGGCACAGAAACCTTGAGGCGGAAGAGTCAAATTTCCCAGGCATACCCTGGGAAAAATCCTCAATTGAGACCCACAGCACCCCTGACACGGCCTCACACTCTGCCACACCCACGTGTGGGGTCCAATGTGGCCGCATCTCTCTCCTAGTGGTTCTCTTCAAAGGCAAAAATTTAAAACCAGGAAAAAGTTAGTAGCTCAATCCCAACTTATTTCTCCCAGCATCAGGAATGAACCCAGTGAGCCCAGAAAAAGAATCAACAACCGCTTTGCAGCGCTCTTACCCGAGGTCCATAGTGGCCGCTCCCGGGCACCAGAGGCTGGCTCTGGCCCGCACGGACTGGGATAGGGCGGGCTCCCTGACGCTCTCGCACAATCGGGCCCATTGTAGCTACGCTGCTGAGTTAAAGGGTGGCCCTTTCAGGGAGGCGGGGCCGCCGCTTTGGGACTCAATGGCAGCCAATGGCCAGCCTTTCTGAGCTCTGTTTGCTTAAGATATTGGGTTTCGTCCTCAAGTAGAGTTGGGAACGCTGAATAGGATGGGCCACTGCCATTGTGCGTTTAGCTTTTTAACTGTGGCTCCCTTTATTTTGGGCCTTTTCTTGCAGAACGAGGAAGGGGAAACCTCCCTCAATTACCTCTAAAGGCCCTAGAAGTTCAGATTCCTAGTTCTGATACAGGGCCTATGCCCAGAAGCAGTTGAGAGGCTCCAGTGCCCCTGCAGCCCTGCCCACCTTGCTCCAACCCTTTTCTCTTTACCAGCAGCACAGAGCAGTCACCAAAAATGGGGCTCATGCATGGCCTTTACCGTCACACCCATGGCCTAGCTTTGAATTTTCAAGCACCCAGAAGAAAGCTTTGGCCACATGACCTCACTGGTGGGCAGCTGACCTTGGCCTTGCCTGTGCTCCACGCCACAGAATGTGTGTTTGCCACACTGGGGCAGGGTCAAGACCCCCTGGGCTCCTCATCCTCCCTCCTTTATCTTCAGTATCTTCCTCAGCTGACAGAAGCCAGGCCATCTTCCCCAAGGAAAGTATCCAGTGAGGGGAAACAGAGCTGGGAGAAACATGATTCCCACAGGCTCAGGTCTGAGGTCAAGGGCCAAAGAGTGGCTAACACTTCCTTTGGGAGGATATGCAGAGTCTCAAAATTTAAATTATTCCTGCTTGAGCTAACTGGTATTTGGCCCCTGGTAGAGCTTCGAATTGGCTCCTAGAAGCAGACAGTAGTTATTGTGAGTGTCCCCAAGGGCCACAACACCAGACACAGGGACCTTGGAGGGGGGGACAGTTCACACAGCCGGTTTCCCACCCCAGATAAGCCTTTCTCTGCTTGTCTGCAGAACAACAGAGCAGGTGAGGACCTCTTCCAGGGCTCCTTCCCCAGGCAGAAGCTGGTCCCACCCTCTAGGCTGCTTCACCTCTCCTTGGACCACCCCCTGCTGTGGCTGCTGCTTCCTAAAGGATTTTGGTGACTATGAAAGGGCCTTGGCTACACACTACAGAATCCACGAGTTCTGACAAGCATTTCCTAAATACAACTAGTAATGTCCTCTTCTGGGATGAGCCTTCTGGACAAGTAGAGTCCACAGTTGGGCAGCCCAGCCTGTGGGGGCTGTAGGAGAAGGAGGCCTGTGGAAGTCATGGGGCCTGTAGGGGTCCCTGCTCCTCCCAGAGGGCCTACAGGCAGCTCTTCTGCAGCAGAAATGGCCTCAGCCTTGTCCTTCTGTGGGCGCTGCCCTGTCAGTCTCAGGAGTCTGGCCAAGGCTTGATGGGTGTCTGAGGAGTCAGAGCCCTTTGGCAGGGCACCTGGAATCCCTGAAGCAGACAGCAACGCCAGCTCTGGACTCTGGGCTCTCTTGTGCGGTGGGCTGGGGCTAGGTATTCCTTTTTAAAATTTCTTTGTCTTTTTGAACGCAAGGCCTCCCACATCAGGTAGTGCTCTGCCACTGAGCTACTGTCCCATCCTTTTTCTTATTTTTGATACAAGGTTGCTAAATTGCCCCGACTGGGATGGGATTTGTGATCTTCCCACCTCAGCCTGGGATTATGGGAGTGCACCACTGCACCTGGCAAGCTATTTTCATTTTAATTGTCATAATAACTGTATGCATATTTATGAAGGACGCTGTGATAGTCTGATGTTTAGTGCATGATGAGCAAATCAGGGTAGTTGGCATTTCTATCACCTCAAACATTTGTCATTCCTTTGTGGTGAGAACATTTAAACCTTTATCTTCCAGCTGTTTTGAAATGCACAACATGTTGTTAGCTGTAGTCCCCCTACTGTGTAACAGAACATCAGAATTTATTCTTCTAATATAACTGTAACTGTATGCCAAAGGACAAGATTTCATTCTGTTTCATGCCTAAATAGCATTCCATTCCATGTACGTATGTATATACACATACACGTTGTTTATCCAATATCCTTAGATGGACACAACCTGGTCTCACAGCTTGCTTATTGTGAACAGTGTGGTAAAGAAATGGAAGTGCAGGCATCTCCTCCACTTTCTCATAGGAAATGTCCCTTGAGGATGTCTACACTGTATATGTATATATATGGAGTAGTAAGACTGCTAGATCATATGATAGCTTTACTTTTTCTTTCTTATTTTCGAGGCAACTGCATACTGTTTTACATAATGCTATACTATTTATATTTCTGCCAAAAGTGTGTAAGAGTTTCCCTTCTTATGCAACTTCACCAGTATTTGTTATTTTTATTTCTTTTGTGAGAATAGCCATTCTAATTGAGGGTGGTGATATTTTGTTGTGGTTCTGAGGGCTGGCCAAATAGCTCAGTGGATTAAAGCACCTGCAAGTAGGCTCAGGGGCCTGGGATTCGCTCTCCGGGCCTGCTGTGCTGGCCCTGTCCCTGGGGCATGATGAGACTCGGAAATTGAGACTGGGTGTGGTGGTGTGTGCCTGTAATCCCAGCTCTTGGGAGGCTGTAAACAGGCAGATCACTATGAGTCTGATCCAGTAGTGAGACCCTGAACACTCTGCAGACCCATTCTGTAGGCTGTCTCCGCAGTCTCTTTGCTGCACCCACAGTGTGTAGAAGTGTGGATGCCACCTGTACGTCCCTTTTTGAAAGAAGAGCAATTGTTTCCATTTTGGCAAAACTTGGCCTTAGATCTGCATTTTGATGTGTACAGAGCTGGCTAAGTTTTGTCTTTATTTCCTTCCTTGACTTTAAGCAATGCAAGTGGGCCTAGCCCAGGTGTCCAGGTATAGCTTTTAAAGCAAGGCAACAAGTCAGTGGTGCCCTGTATAGCTCCCAAGCAGTATGGGTGACCTAGGCCACGAGACGCCATGCTGTTGGCTGAAAATGAGTCTCAAGAAAAGAGACTATTGACTTCTCAGGGCTTGGAAATTATATGTCAGAACTGAAGCACCAAGCCCAAAACTCTAGGTACTGCTCCAACCTGCAGCATGCAGATTACTCTCTCTCCCTCTTTCTCTGTCTCTCTCTGTATTACAGAGGTCCTTTCAGGCCTCCTATCTAGCCAAGCTCAGAGTACTAGCATACTTCCAGCCACAGTCGCTTGTCATCGAGCCACTCCCCTCTTCATGAATTAATAACAACCTGGACTTGAGCCTGGGTCGAGGCCATTCTTCTCGTCAGCCATCATTCTAACTGGACGTAGGAGCTTCGAGGCTCCCCATAACAACAGATATGCCTCAGTGTCTCTTCTTTCCATGTGTTGCTCTGGAAGTGAGAGATTGGAATTAACTTATTGGAATTGAAATAATATTGGCACGGAATTACAAATGTGGACCTTTCAGGACTGTGATTAGGTCTGAAAGAGATCCCTATACAGAAGCTTTTAGTGATAGCTTCTGGCCCGAGTATAAATTGCTGAATTATTATGGTGGTCATCTAACATAGCTGAAATCCCAAAACAACAGCTTTGGCCACTTCCTCCCCCTTCCCTACCCAGTCCTGGATACTTTTCCCATGCACACAGGTGAGACCCTAATCAACTCCTTACCCATAACTGAAAATGCCCCTCAAACTCTACCCATAGCAAAAGTCCATAAAAGTCCCAGCTTTCCTTTGTCTCAGGTCAGAGGGTCCCTCCAACACACACCTCCCTTGCACTCTCTCCATGTCTTCAGAGTCAAGAAAGTCCTCTTTTATCTTTCCTATTTCTTTTCTGTGCCACTGAAAAACCTAACACTTAGGTTATAACACCGTTTGTCTGTTTTTATTTTTGTTGCTATACTTTTTACGTCCTTTCCCCAAACTTCTCATACAGATCAAGGTCATGAACCATGGTTTCTTTTAGTGGCTTCTTCATTTCAAGTCTTACAGTTAAGTCTTTAATCCATTTTGAGTTTATTTTTATTACTGGTAACAGACAAGGGTCTAGTTTCATTGCTAGATATGGGTTTTTCCCCAGAAAAAGAGGCCATATTGGTCGGCTTTTTTTGGCCCCGAATGCCTGACCTGCACAACTTACAGGACGAAGGACTTAGCTTTGCTTATGACTTCAGAGTATTCAGTCCATGGTCAGCTGACTGTGGGCAGGAGCATCATGGCACAGCAAAGCTGCCTAGTTTATGGCAGCCAGGAAGTGGAAGAGGAGCGTGACGGCAGAGGGGAACGAGCTGAAAACCAGACACAGCCCTCAAGGTCCGCCTCCCAAAGCCAACACCTTGGGCACTTCCCAAGCCAATCACATTGACAACTAAGCATAATTGCCACATACCACTCCTTAGCAGCTTGGCACCTAGTCCATAGAACGTAACGCTGGGCTATCCCATATTTTTCTATGTACATGTGTACTATAGCATAATAGTAAAACACCTATGTGTCTCAGTAGCTGTGCCTTGTGGAGGAATCTTTCTGTTTCCCCACTTGATATAACTCATGGGAAGATGTGTGCACATGTGCAAAAATGCCAAACCTGGATTTTTAACCCACATTTACATTCCATCCAGCACGGCCTGTGCATATTTGCCTGAGCATCATGGGAGGTGAAACACAGCCACACAGCATCTTTCTGCTATGTAAATGTGTAGTTTCCACAATGAAGTGCAGTTTTAAACTTTTTTTTTTTTCTGGTAGAAATAGCTCAGTTCAGTACAATGGCAAATGAAAAGCCAGATTTGTAAGTTTTGGGGAGGTTAAAAATGAATCATCACATTATTCATGCATGGATGAGGAAGATAATAGTGCTTTGACATTGGTTGTGTGAGCCAAAGTTCCTGTAACATGGATTTACAAGAATTACCTGAAACAGGTGCAGGGAATGCAGACCTTCTTGCTTCAGATGAAACAGAAAACCACAATTTGAGTACATTTTTCATGAGGCAACATGGTACAAAATGATCATGCAACCAAATGGAATGGTCCAATGTAAGACCAATGTAAGATCCAAAAATACAGGGAGGATCTTGGCAGGGGTGAAACCTGCTGGACTAAATGGTAGCTCTGCCATTCAGCTCTGGAAATGGATTGCAACAGACAAAATCTACATGGTGTTTGAAACACACAGATGCTGAAATACGAGTTGGACCTCCTGAATGCACCAATAGCCACAACCAGCGAGGTGTTTATTATGACAGGCACGTTGCTAGCTGGACTGAAAGCACTCACAAGTCTGCTGTACTCAGCAGGACTTTCTTGTGGCCATCAGAAATGTAAGAGATGTGCAGAAAGCAATGAGGTGGGCTCAAGTTTTGTAGAGTTCTGAGGAGGCTGAGGACATTTGGTTTCCCTCAGAACTGCCTGGATCTTCATGACAAAACCACCCACCAAGGAAGAAAAAGAACTGATAATCTGGGGGCAGGCTGCTCACTGTGGGAGAGATTTGTGGGTAACTGTTAACAATCTACAGCCATCTGGATACAGGACTCGATGGACATGGTGCAGCGTTTGATGGTGGCTGTGACCTCAGGCAGGGTGGTCCAACGAAACCTTCCAAATAGGGCAGAACAGTTTATGCGCTTGTAGACAAAAGACTTATTATGTTTTCAGTTTAGAAATTTATCCTGGAACACAACCGCCAGGTCCTTATTCCTTTAGTAATAAAATGAAATTGTGAGCAGATTTGTGGCTTCCATCTCACAAACTGCTCACAATGAGACATTTGACACTCACCTTACCAGATTCCAGTTGACGTTAGTATCTGCTAACAGTTCACAAATTGAAAAAAACAAGTTGATCAGAGGAGGCAGTGAATGCAGGACCAAAGCAGAAATTTTTTTAAATTTAAAAACAAAGCATTGTACAGTATGATCTTTGGATTTCAGAAAGATATAATATTGATCTCACATATGCCAAAAAAACCCAAAAACACAAACAAAAAAACACCTAAACTAGTACTGCTAATGTCAACAAAGCACAAAGAGGGAAATATTGATTAGCAAACCTCAACAAAATGGACTTCTGAGATGGAAAACTTCTTCAACAAAACCAAAGGAGGAGTAGATGTTGATGAGTTATATAGCAACTATGATGTCACATGAAACATAAAGCACTGGTCAATGGGTGTTTTACTAGATTCTAAACATGTGTGGCATAAACAGCTTGATAGTTTACAAAGAAAATAAGAAGTAAAAGTATCACAGAGAGGGCTGGTAAGATAGGTGAGTAGACTAAGCACCTGCTTGGGCAAGCTCAGGGACCAGGGTTTGATCTCCAGTCCCACATACTGTGCTGGCCCATCACAAGGGGTTTGCTGAGCTGGTGACTGAGTTCTGGCTGTGTGGCACATGACTGTAATCCCAGCGGTGGGGAGGCTGAAAATAGGAGGATCATTATGAGTCCAATCTGTGCAGTGAGACCCAGTACCAAATATATAAAAAATGAAAAAAATATCATGGAGAAATTTTCTCAGAAGATTAGGACTGGAACTCATAAGAGATTATTCACAGCATAGGAAAAAAGTGTTTCTGTCCAGGGAACTCAATGAAGAAATTGTGGAGCACACTGGTGAGCTGATAGGTGAGCAGTCAAGCCCTGAATCCCAAAGACCTAACTATGATAACAGGAAAACTTTGTCAACTGTGCTCTACATGGGAATTTATTTCTGATGTTGTTTTAAATTTATAAGCAAACTTTGTTTCAATTGGTTTGCCACAAGACCACAGGTGTAGTGAAAACCACCCCTAAATCAAAGCCAACATGGGAAAGGAAAAGAGTCACATTAATATCGTGGTTATTGGACATGTGGACTCTGGCAAGTCCACCACCACCGACAATCTGATCTACAAACGCAGTGGAATCAACAAAAGAACCATTTAAAAAATTGAGAAGGAGCTGCTGAGATGGGAAAGGGTTCCTTCAGGTATGCCTGGGTGTTGGACAAGCTGAAAGCCAAGCGAGAGCATGGTATCACCATTGACATCTCCCTGTGGAAATCTGAGACCAGCAAGTATTATGTGACCATCACTGATGCCCTTGGACACAGAGATTTCATAAAAAACATGATTACAGGCACATCTCAGGCTGACTGTGCTGTCCTGCCTGTTGCGGCTGGTATTGGTGAATTCGAAGCTGGTATCTCCAAGAACAGGCAGAACCATGAGCCGGCCCTTCTGGTTTATACACTGTGAAACAACTAATTGTTGGAGTTAACAAAATGGATTCCATGGAGCCACCCTACAGCCAGAAGAGATACGAGGAAATTGTTAAGGAAGTCAGTACATACAACCCTGACACTGTAGCTTTTGTGCCAATTTCTGATTGGAATGGTGCCAACATGCTGGAGCCAAGTGTTAACGTATGTTGGTTCAAAGGATGAAAGGTCACTTGTAAAGATGCTCATACCAGGGGAACCACACTGCCCGAAGCTTTGGATTGCATCCTTCCACCCACTTGCCCCACTGACAAGCCTTTGCAGCTGCCTCTCTAAAATGTCTACAAAATTGGTGGTATTGGAACTATCCCTGTGGGCTGAATAAAGACTGGTGTTCTCAAACCCAGCATAGTGGTTATCTCTGCTCCAGTCAATGTTACAAGAAGTCAAGTCTGTTGAAATGCACCATGAAGCTTTGAGCGAAGCTCTTCCTGGGGACAATGTGGGCTTCAATGTCAAGAACGTGTCTGTCAAGATGTCCGGCATGGCAGTGTTGCCAAAAACAGAAAAAATGACCCACCAATGGCAGCAGCTGGTTTCACTGCTCAGGTGGTTATCCTGAACTGTCCTGGCCAGATCAGTGCTGGCTATGCCCCTGTCCTGGATTGTCACATAGCTCACATTGCTTGCAAGTTTGCTGAACTAAAAGAAAAGATTGATTGTGGGTCTGGTAAGAAGCTGGAAGCTAGGCCCAAATCTTTCTTTTTTTCTTTTTTTTGAGCCCAAGTTTTTCAAATCTGGGGATGCTGCCATTGTTGACATGGTTCCAGGCAAGCCCATGTGTGTCCAGAGCTTCTCTGACCACCCATCTCTGGGTTGTATCGCTGTTCGTGATATGAGACAGACAGTTGCTGTGGGTGTCATCAAAGCTGTGGACAAAAGGCTGCTGGAGCTAGGAAGGTCACCAAGCCTGCCCATAGAGCTCATCAGGCTAAATTAATATTATCCCTGCCACCTGCCACCCCAGTCTTAATCAATGGTGGAAGACTGGTCTCAGAACTGTTGCTCCCCATTGGCCATTTAAGTTTAATAGTGAAAGACTGGTTAATGATAACAATGCATCGTAAAACCTTCAGAAGGAAAGGAGAATGTTTTGTGGACTATTTGTGTGTGTGTGTGTGTGCGTGTATGTGCGTGGCAGTTTTAAGTTATTAATTTTTAAAATCAATACATTTTAATAGAAACAACTTGACCAAAAATCTGTCATAGAATTTTGAGACCTGTTATAACAAAGTTTAATGAGAATAAAGAAATAAATAAATTTGTGAGCAAGCACATAGCTGGTGTGAATATGTTGATATTTATTCTGAATGCGCAATACATATTAAGAATTTCATATTTTATTTTATTGATACTTTATATTCATGTTAACTACACACTATGCTTCTGTTAACTTCCTGGCAGAACAGTAAGACCAGTGAGGTGTCACATATGGCTTACAAAACAGCCGGGAAAGCAAGACACCCAGCCGTCAGTGTAGCCCTGTGCTGAGTGTGGCATGTGCTGTTGTCGCATGTTCAGACTACCTGCAAGTGCACTAACGGAAGATCTTTTTTTTTTTTGTGGCATTCTATTGGTATTTTCATTGTAGTTCATATAGAATTTAGAAGTTGCTCTTTTTTGGGGCTTCAAACACCAAAAACCAGTTGATGGTGAAAATTTTGATACTTTTTTATGAACACTCAAGAAATATTAAAAATGCAATACTTTGCATTTTTGTATTTTTTGTTAAGCACTAATTGTTTAATATAATGAAATTCATGACATTAATAATTCAATAATAGAAACACACAAGAGAATAAACAACAATGTGCCTTTATGACAAAATTGGCACTCTGATCTGTGGGCCAACTCCAATAAACATGTGAATAAGTTCGTAATTTCACACAACGTGGTATTGCTATTTTGCATATAGCGAAAACTCAATAATAATTGCAGCTCCCTTCTTTAAAGTCTCAACAATGTTAGCATTTCCCAGAAGCCTTAGTCAAATCCTCTGAAACTTGAAGCAAATTCTTAACTGTGAACATCTATAAAACTTTAAAAGCGAATTCCTTAATTCAAAAATACAATGGTACAGAATAAACATTCCCATTTCCAAAGGGAGGACTAAGGGGTTGGAACCTATGACTGAGAGTCTTCAAACCAAACATTAAGTCCTGTAGTTCTGGTTCCAGTGTCCTGGCACACAGTTCTGAGATCCGAGTCTTAGAGGGCTTGAGGGACCCACAGTAGGGCCGAGCTGCTTGCAGCCATGTGGTCTTCCTCGTGGGCTGGCTTCACTCTCTACCTGTGGCTTCTCATGCCAAGTGTTCCTGCTTCTGGCACCTCCTACTTCTTGGGATTCCCTGCACCTTTGGCTTTATTCTCATGCTTCTGCTCATCACTCTATTGGGGGCTTCTCATCTGACCTCCTAGGCTTTCCTTTGCCATCTGGTCAAAGCTGCTGCAACTCCGCAACTCTTGCATCCTATGCCTGAAGAACTGGCATGGTAGAGATGATGCCAGGTCTGCCACCAGTTCAAGCAGCAGCTTGGATGCTTGGAGGGCTGGGCATAGCAAAATGAATCCCGGGGAACCCACTCACTGGGAACTCTTAACAAATGAAAGGTTTATGTTTCTCCACCCTCAAGACTGCAATGAGTAGGGCGTATGGCTGACATCTGAGCTTCTCTAAAGACATCTTTCCTATTGTCCTAGCTGAAGCATCTGGTATCTGTATGTGATAGTAGTGATTGAACCCAGGGCCTTTGCCCTAAGCTACATCCCTAGTTGTACATGTGTATGTATTTATTTTTAAGACAGGATTTTACTAAGTTGCTAAGTTGTCCAGGATGGGACTTCATTAAAACAAAACTTCTGGGCATCAAAAGATATTATCTCGAAAGCCACATAAATCTGCAGAGTAGGGAAAATATTTGCGAACTGTGTGCCTGGCAAGGCTCTATTATCACAATATATACAGAGCTCTTACAACTGAAAAACAAAAGACAGCCCAGCTTAAAAATGGGGCATGCAGACATCTCCAAAAGTAATGTACAAATGGCCAATATGCAACCATAAAGATGCCCACATTGGTCATAAGGGAACTGCCAATGCAGCATCATGAGGCATCACCTCAGACCTTGTAGGATGACTCTAATTTTAAGAAGAGAAAGGATGAAAAACAAGCACTGAGAAGCACGTAGAGCCATGGCTCTCCCTGACCACTGTTCGTGAGATTGCACCGTGGTGCTACTGCTGTGGAGAACAACCCTGCCATTCTTCAGGAAGCTAAACACAGCACTGCCACGTGACCCAGTGAGTCTAGTCCTGGACACACCCCCAAAGAACTGAAAAATGGGACTGACACAAATACACATTCATCTGTGTTCCTAGCATCAGTGTCACAATAGCCACAGCTAGAAGCAGCTCAAATGTCCATCAGCAAATGAATACACTGTGGTATTGGCGTACAATGGGAGACTGTACAGTTATAGAAAGGAACAAACTACTGACACCGACTCTAAGAAAGATGAATTCCTAAGTGGAATAATCCAGGCACAAAAGGTCATACATTGTATGATTTTATGCATACAAAGTGTGCCAAATAAATAAGTTCAAACAGAACATGCTGTTTCTTTTAAGCTTCAGGATCTTTTAAGGTCAGCAGGACACTTCCAAACTAAAGTTTTAAAATGAGAATTTGATTTGTTCAGCCACAGTCTTTATGCACCGTCCTACATCAGTAGGACACAGGCACTGCGGGGACCAGGAGAGCCACCTCTAGCCTATGAAAGGTGAAAAAGGACAGGACACGGAGGGGAGAGGAAGGCGGTGTGTAGTGGGAGGGACTCTTGGCAAGGGGCTGCTATGTGGTAGGTCACTTCCTCCTTGATCTCATTTAATATTCAGAACCAAGCTGGGGTAGAGCTCAATGTAGCTTATGCCTTCTATGCTGTGTTGAGTACACACACACACACACACACACACACACACACA
This sequence comes from Ctenomys sociabilis, assembly GCA_004027165.1. Classification (NCBI taxonomy): domain Eukaryota; kingdom Metazoa; phylum Chordata; class Mammalia; order Rodentia; family Ctenomyidae; genus Ctenomys; species Ctenomys sociabilis. The sequence continues at coordinate 31,866 of PVKA01001293.1, forward strand.
CGCGGTGGTGGAGTGGTAGGAATTATTATTTCTATTTTCTATGCAAGGAAACCAAGAATCAGAACAAAGCCAAGTCCTCTTGGTTCTCCTTTTCCTCTCTTGAGCAGAGGGGTGTTAAGAACCAAGTCCACTGGGTGAAGGCTACTTTCCAGTGACAAGGAAAATAAAATGATGTCTCTACAATTAATTAAGAAGCATTTTAGATAAGCTGAAGAGCAGAATGACTGTCCAGCAGGATGCATACACAAGCCCAGGGAAGAAGAAGGAGAAGAAGAATGAGGGGGAGGGAGAAGAGGGAGAGGGAGGGAGAGAAAGAAGAGGAGGGGGAAGAGGAGGAGGAGGAGATGAAGAGGAGGAGGAGATGAAGAAGAAGTAGCAAAACCAATTGCCATAACTTTACTCAGAAAGCATAATTTTTAATAACAATTGCAGAGATTTAGAAATTACTTTAGGACTGCTCTAGGGAATTTGACCAGGTATGCTCATTATTTAGATGGAAAAATTGATGCTGTACAAGCTTAAGTGACTTTGCTGGAGTTATATGATAAGAAGGCAGCAGCATCGGGCTGAGAGCCAGGCCTCTCAACACCCTTCCCAAGGTCCTTTCCATTGCACCTGCATAGACAACTGACAAACTGATATAGATTCATCTGTAATAAACCATATCATAAGTTCACTGCCTCTTCATAAAATTAGTACACGCAGTTCATACCCTCTATTGACTTATGAGGGTAGTTGCTTACAGAGTGCTTGGCATTCTCAGCGAGTTTACTAGTTTGTGCAGCATGTATTTTATTTTAAAAAATCAATAAAGAAGAGAGGTAATTACGAAACATAGGCTGGGAAGGGCTATGTCTCAAGTTTTTTTTGTTGTTGTTTTTTGTGGTGCTGGAGATTGAATTTAGGGCCTCAGGCATGCTAAGGCCTTCCCCAAGTCCCCAAATTCAGTTTATTTTAACATCATAAACCCCTTGGAGCTGGAGGAGAAAGAAGGAAGAAAAGAAAACTTCGAAAACAGAGAAAAAAAGATTTTGCCAGATATTTCGTCAGGAAAATACAGCTACAGAACGCAGGGCTGAGACTCCCTACGTGCCTACTTCTTTCCGGAGCTCCTTATGCCTTGGAATTGGCCTATGTGTGTTACCACAGACATACACAAAATAGCTACAGAGGTAGAAGCATGTTCCTTTAAAAGATGAGACAACCTCACTACTTTCTAAAGTTCAAAGCGTCAGATTAGGTTGTGTAACCTAGAAAATTGCCCTTTGAGGGTGCTTATCATCCAATTACTGTTTATCCTTGATCCGCAGCCGAAGCCGCTGTTCCTTACACATCTCTGGGCCGAAACCTCCACCCCCATCAGCAGAGCTTACAGACCCTTTGAAGAGCTAAGTTCAGTGAGCTGGCTAAACTCCAGTCCCATGGAGCACCATGAAGCTCCTGATTTTCTGTTTTATAAACCTGTGTAGTAAAGGGGGAAGGTTGTGTGGGCTGCTGGTCTTTCCCTAAGCGATATAAAGCATATCCTGTGATAAGAGACCACCTATTGCTATATGCTTGATGGAACTGGATGAAGGCACAGTAGAACCCTTTGGACCATGTCAGTTTTCTACTATTGGACACAAGACCTATTGCCTGCAGCTCGAAGGAGGAGACACATACTCGTGCTCTCGGAGGACCCAGGCTGGGGTGGGCTGGTTCCGAGGCTGAGCCTTCATGGTGGAAGAGGGTAGTGGAGGAAAGCTGCCTGGCTCATGGAGGCCCAGAAGCAGAGATGGGGACGAGGCTCCAGGGGGAGGGACCAGGGACAAGGCACAGAGCTCCAGGTCAGACTCTGAGAGCCACCCAGACACACCTGGGAGCGTGCCCTGCTAATCTCCTAGGCAGAACAAGTTGACAGGCTCGGCTGTCACAGACGGTGGGTGGGACGCTGTGTGGGGAGTGGTCAGACCTGTTCGGGCTTCTCAGATGATTTTTAGAAATTATAAATTTCTAAGGTTGAGATATACATGTAGCTTTTTTTCATCCAGCTGGGAAGATGACGGATATTTAGACAGAATCTGGCATGCCTACCAGAAGCAGCCACCTATCTTCCAAAACAAAAGGAGGGATCCTTCTGGGAGAAACTGGCAAGGAGACTCTCCCTCGGTACTACAAGAACATCAGTCTGGGCCTTAAGACCCCCAGAGAGGCCATAGAGGGCACCTGTATTGATAAGAAATGCCCTTTACTGGTAACGTCTCCATCCAGGGGCAGATCCTGTCTGGTGTGGTGACCAAGACGAGGCAGAGGACCACTGCCATCCGCTGAGACCATCTCCACTACGTCCGCAAATCCAATCGCGCTGAGAAGTGGCATAAAAACATGTCTGTCCCCTTGCTTCCGGGATGTCCAGATCGGCGACATCGTCACAGCAGGCGAGCGCAGGCCTCTGCGCAAAATAGTGCGCTTCAATGTGCTTAAGGTCACCAAGGCCAGCTGGGCGTGGTGGTGCATGCCTGTAATCCCAACACTCGGGAGGCTGAGGCAGGAGGATTGTTGTGAGTTCGAGACCAGCCTGAGCTACAACGTGAGCTTTAGGCCAGCCTGAACTGCATAGTGAGACCCTGTCTCAAAAACACAAAAAAAAGGTCACCAAGGCCACCGGCACCAAGAAGCAGTTCCAGGAGTTCTAACTTCACCTGGCCACCCACCAAAGGGAATAAAGTTATTCTGACTCTTGAAAAAAAAAAAAGATATACATGTAAAAATGAATGCATCAGGAAAAGGAAAGCTTGCATGGATATATTAATACTGAATTCATTGAGACATACAAGCTACCTTTGGCCCCCATAATCATAAGTGCTCAAAGTAGTGGCCATCAGCTTCCAGATACATATTAATATGGAAAACTGCTGCAGTTGTGTGTATATTTCTTTGGTACTCTGTGAATATACGATTTTTTTCCCTTTCATCTTTTTGTGCGGTGCTGGGGTGGAACACAAGGCCTCAAGCCTGCCAAGAAAGTAATCTCCTGCTGAGCTGCACCTCCTCTAGCCATATATTTTTTATTTCTTTTCTTTTTTTCTTGGTACTCAGGATTGAGCTAGGGCCTGAGGATCGAGTTACATCTTAAGCCTATTTTTAATTTTGAGACATGCTCTGACTAAGTCACGATGTTGCCTACACTGGGCCCGAACTTACGATGCCTCAGCCTTCCAGAGTGCAAGGATTACAGGCGTGTGCCCCAAGCCTGCTTATGAGCTGAGGATCAAGCCCACGGCTCATGCTAGTGCACTTTGTCACCGGGCCACACCCCCAGCAGGCTCCGATCTTAGTCCGCTTGGGCTGCAGTAATAAAATACCAAGAAACAAGCGGCTCATACACGCCAGAAACTGGCTTCTCACCGTGCTGGAGGCTGGAAGCGCAGGAGCAGGGTCGCAGCAGATCCTGGGCCCACTGAAGCCTCCACCAGCTGGCAGCTGTGGTGAAAGGAGCGAAGGTAGTCTGAGGGGTCCTGATAAGGGTAGGAATCCCCTTCATTCTATGGGAATGGAATTCTACTTTGTCTGACTCTCGGGATCTGAAACTTTAATAATCTAGAGGCAGAGCAACTCCTGACCAAAATAGTATAAGCTTTTTTCTTTTTTTCATTTACAATTAGTTGCTTTGAGACTGACCCAAGATGTTCTTCTGCATATCAATAGTGCTGTTTCTCTCTGTCTCTGTCTCTCTCAATCTCTCGGTCTGTCTCTCTCTCTCCTACTCTCTCTGAACTGAACTCAGGGCCTTTGCACTGAACTACATCCCCAGCCCTTATGATACAGATTCTCACTAAATTTCTCAGGCTGCACTAGAACCACTGGGAATCTTCCTGCCTCAGCCTCCAGAATGCTGGGATTGCAGGCCTCTGTCCTTGAGCCCAGTATTATTCTTTCTTCCTTATGGCTAAATGGTGTTCCTTTACATAGATATCCTATAATTTGTTTATGTACTCACTAAAGGAGTTTTTAAAAATTATTTTAAATTTTTATTTATTCATTTATTTGATACAGGGTCTTGCTGTGCAGCTCAGACACACAGTGACCCTCCTATCTCAGCCTCCCTAGCACTGGGATTGCAGGCATGCACCAACATGCACATGCCTAGTTTTGGTGGTAAGCATGGCACACTCAGGTTCCGGGGCTGACCCTGCACACAGGACTGGGGGTCAAACCAGGCCCTTGCACCTGCCAGGCAGGTGCTTAGACCCCCAAGCTATCTCCCCAGCCCACTAACGGTGTTTTAATCGATGAAGTAATTTGATAATTCAAGATCCAGGGACAGAGAGAACACGAACTCTAACTTCTGAGAGTCTGAGTCCTCCTTACCTCCTCCTTCCTCCTAATCACTCTCTAGCCCAGGCCCACACCGCCTATTTCTGTTGCCACTTTCAAGATTTCCACTCTGTCTCTCCAACGCTTGGACATGGGATCTGTGGCCTGCTCTCCTGCATCCATGGCCTGGAGAGCGCTCGTGAGTGGTGGCCTCATTCAGACCCATCCAGTCTGCCAGTCCAAAGCCCTCACACATGCAATGATGTGAGGCCATATGGTCGGGTCTGGGAGAGCGGACTCGAGCAAGCTGTGCTGCTCCAGCTGGGATTTGGCCCTGTTCCTCTTTCCCTTCCACAAATTGCGGACTGTCTTAGTGATGTTTTTCTTGTCACTGAGACAAAATACCCAACACCCAAAATGAAATGGGAAAAGGCTTATTTCACTCACAGTTTTTAGAGGTTTTAGTCCATGATCCAAGGCAGGGTGGCTTGGCAGAGGGGTCACATTTCAAGGTGGCAGGAGATACTACAAGCAACAAGAGGGAAGAGGGAAACAAGCCACAACACAAATACCTGGGATAACCTTCTGCCTCTTTCATCTTATCCAGACTACTGGGATTAGGGAGTAGCTGCGCCAGTCAGTGATCCTGCAATCACCCACCCTTATTCCCAGCACCCTCAATCCTAACAGTAAACCGTAAGTCAATCACGAACTCCAGACCTGGCTACCTCTGGAAAAGCCCGCGCCTCCCATGACTGCATAAAGAGACAGACAGGCACAGAGCCTAACAGGACAGTCACAGCACTAGCTCACGTGACTGGTGTGAGGATTGAGAGCTGTGTGCCAATCTTTAAGAATATTGTTTAACCCATAATCAGCAATATCAATGCCTTCTGTAAGATAAATAAATGAAAACAAAGGTTCAAGTGTGCCACTTCTTCAAAAGAATTATATATAATATATATATATATATATATATATATATATATATATATATATATATATATATAATGTTTTTGTTTTTTCTAGAAAGTATAGGAGGCTGGGGATACAGCTTAATGATGTGGTACCTGCTTGTCAAGTGTAAGGTCCTGAGTCTGATTCCTGGATATATTCTTTTCTAAGAAATAGTGGATACAACTGTGAACATGCTAGGCTGGTGATACATGCCTATGGTCTTAGAGTCTTAGCACTCTGACTTAGAGTCTTAGCACTCTGAGAGGTTCAGGCAGAAGGCTTGCAAGTTTGAGCTCAATCTGAGCAATTTATCAAGGCTGTGTCTTGAGATAATTAAAAGAGCTGGGGACATAGCTCAGTGGCAAGGCTCTGGATTTGCTACCTAGTACTGCAAAGTAGACCAAACCAAACCAAGCAAAACAAAACCACTGAACATATCACACATAATTGTATTCTACCAGGGGAGACAGTCACTCTAAGACACTATAAGTATAGACCTTGTCTGGTAAGTGCTTTAGAGAAAAACAGCCTAAAAGGAGGCTTAGATATTCCTAAGTATGTTCACCATCTTTATATTACTCTATCAAACTATCTTAGTTATTTTCTTATTTCTGGAAGCAAATACCCAACACTCACAAGTAAAGGAAGAATGGTCTCTTTTAGCTGATGGTTTGTGGAGGTTTCCTTCCACAGTTGGCTGGCTCCAGGGCAGGGGGAGGGGCATGGCAGAGGGCAAGAGCCCACAGTAGGGCAGGCAGAAGGCGCCAGCAGGAAGCCTCCGTTCTGTTGTCACACCATTCAGGCTACAAGGCTATCGGTTGGTGGCAGCACCACCTATGTGGTCTTCCTACTATTCATACCCAGAGCTCTGTTAATCCTATGGCTAGACTAATTTAGCTTTCACACCCTTAATCCACATTCACACACCTAGATCCAGCCTCCTCCAAGAGCCTCACCTATGAGTGCATGAAGCTTTGGAGGACATCTAGACACAAACCACAACACAAATGCCTGGGGTAACCAAGTTAAAAAGAAGAAAGGTACATTGGGGTTCATGGTCTTGGAGGCTTTAGTCCAGGTTCAGGGACTCTTGACTTGGGGCTGTGGTGAAGCGGCAACACGGTCGAGGAAGCATGCGCTGGAGAGAGCTGCTCATTTCAGAGTGGGAGCATGAAAAAATAAGGCTGTGGCCCCACAGTCCCCTTCCAGGGCACACCCCTATGACCTAGGGATTCCTCCTAAGGCCCCTCATGAAAGCCTTGGCTGAGGAGATGCCCTTGAGAGAAGAGCACTCAGGGTACAGGGATGTGCAACTGGCTGCGTGGGACACAGCAGCCCGGGTACCAGGTGCAGCAAGTGCGAACGCCCGCGTCTCCTAGCCGCTGGTGCCCGGTGGCTACTGGAGATCGGCTGGTTGTGAATGGACAGGTGGTGCTGAGGTTTCATTAATTTCAGCTGTTCTACTTGTAGTTAGAACCTTTTAACTTCGATGGACACAATTTTCCCCAAATGTATTTTGTATAGTTGGAACCTCAACATTTTTTAGAATCAGGATACACTGCTGGTTATAGTGGAAACAAAATGGCATGAGCTGGCCTCTTGGCACCATGCTTAAACAATTGCTGTGATGCCTGAATGCTTAGGAAAGAAGGTGGCCTTGGGAGTCGTCCTCACTGACATAGAGACTTCAAAGTCAGCCCGGCCAATTAGCTCTCGGCTTGGCATGGAGAAGGGACTTAGAAGAGGATGAACAAGACAATCAAAGGATGGGACAATGTACCCAGAGGGGACACTGTAGGAACCAAACCAAAATAAGACCTGAACAGACCCTGTATTTTCACTTGCTTATAGTAACTTGCACTTCTCATCCTTTCCTGAGGCCAAGTCGCTAAGCCGTATGCTCCTTTAGCTTTGCTATTGGCTGCACCATGCATGGCTGTTGCCAATCGGCTGAGGGTGCTTGGCTTGTTTCAGACGGAAATCCTGACCAAGCGGAGTGTCTCTGGGCTGCCCTGAAGTCACCAGAGGACACCAGATAATGCTGGCTGCCCACACTGGAGATAGCCAGCTACTAATCACCCACTGCTGCTGCTGGCTGCTGCTTTCCAGGGCTGGCTTGCGTTGGGCACCACTGGCTGACTCTACCAGGAGTTGGTATTTATTGACTGCTGAGCTCTGGAGCTCTTCAGTGCTAACAGCTCTTAAGTGTTTGTTGCTGTCTTTTAAATCAAAAGAAAAGAAAAACCAAAACAACTGTCCACACTACCCAGGATAGGAATGCTGAGTAGATTTACAGGACTTTCAGACTTCACACCACCCAAGGAGTCTACCAAGAGCAGGTTGACAGGCCCACCAAAGTTAGTATTTTTACAGTCCTCCTAGAGTAATCCTGAGAAACATCTGGTGAGTGCTGCTTATATAGCAGTTGCTGGCCAGTGTCAATGAGGGGTAGGACTGAAACCAGGGAATCTTGTGGAAGGCTCACTCTGAGGTTTGGGTTTTTAAATAAGGGGCCAAGATCCCTCCCTTTTTATCTTAGCCACCAGAGTCCCCTGTTCTTTACTCAAAAAGGCAGTGATAGTATCCATCGTGGTAAGAGCATGCAGGCACAGCCTGGTAGCCAGGGAAGACACTGGGGCAAGTTGTCCCTGTTCGCTGGGTGCCAAGCCACAGCCCACTGCAGCCAGCACAGAACAATAAGTGCTTCTCATCTGTCTCCTGGTCGCTATGACAACTGTTCAAGTTGTTTTTCAGGAACTTAGAGCTTATTCTTTGTCTCTCTCAAACTAGTTGAAGCCACGCGCCCATCTCTTGGGCCCGCACAAGTGTCTGATGCATAGCCTTTCCATATCAGAAGGTGGAAACATGCTCTGAACATGTTTTCTGAACATGCATCCGAGGAAGAGGCACAAAGTCTGACTACACATGTACAGACCGCTGATGACATCACTTCTCCATCCTGGTTCTCCTCGCCCCCCTCAGAATACTGCTTCTGTGTGTCCTGAGAACCCCTTAGCCCTGTTCTCTCTCGGGGATGGGTTTGTACCTAGGAGGTCCTCCTTGTATTTGGCCTGCTTATAAATAAAACTTTTTTGAAAAACTCTGTGCTTCAGGGATTGGCACGGTGGGTTGGTGGCATGTATATGTCATCAGTTTGGAATCTGAGCTTACATACAAGTACTTATTTTGAAGATGTTTCTACAATCTCATGCACCTCCTCCAAAAACTAATTCAAAGAAAGTGGGCTTAATTTTCAGCATGATGATTTTAAGCAGGGAAGGCTGGTTAAACACCACAGATTGGGTGACTCTCCACCTCTGAACTTATTGAAATAAAGAAGCATATGAAAAAAATCCTCCATCAGTCATTTTCAATCTTGGTATCAAACTCATAGTTCCACTGTGATGCAAATCAATTGTTTAGACAATGAATAAGAATTACAAGAAAGAAAATTTTCTCCCCGGAATTGCAGCAGTAAACCTGGCTCTATTTTCCCAAAGAGTTGCTTATTCGATTTCCATGGAATCCCTATATGTTGCAATTGTGTTGCTAAGCATTTCTCATTCAAATATCTGAAGGTTAAACGGGATGTGGGGGTGCATCCTGGTAATCATAGCACTTGGGAGGCTGAGATAAGAGGATGCCTGTAAGTTCAAAATCAGCCTGAGCTACACAGTGAGTTAAAAACTAGCTTAAGCTGCCTAACAAGACTCTGTTTCAAATATATATGTCTCCAAAGGTTAAAGTTATATATGTTTCTGGTATTGTGCTTTTATTTTGCTTTTGGTTGTCAGTGCTGGGGATTGAACCCAGGGCCTTTGGCATTAGCATTGTGCTTTGAAGCATCCACTGGTTGGTGTCCCTGGGATCGATTATATTCTATGCTCCTCTGGGATGGCTCTCCCAGGGCCTTCTCCTAGGCGATCCAAGCTGCATGGCTCTTCATCTGCAGATGATTTGTCTGCGGTTAGCAGGAAAGGGAGGCCTCAGACCAAACTTAGCCAATCACTAGATCCCTTTGAACTAAACCAAAGGGGAAAGAAGAAAAGCGGCCAGCAGCTTCAGTCAACCCTATTTCTGCAGAAAGAAGCTAATCTTCAAAAAGAGAATAAAGCTACAACACATAGAGGCAGAACTAAGAGGCGGAAAAAAAACAGTATCCCTGACCTTCGTTCCAACTGCTGTACCGTCCAGCTGCATCTTTGGAATTTGTAGGATGCCCTAGCATTTCCTCCCATACTGCCTATCTTTTTCAAGTGAGTCTGAGATTTCTATTCCTTGTAAATAATAAATGCATAAGTAGTAGATTCTGGAGTCAGCACTCGTAATTTTTAAGCTGTGTGACTTTGGGCCACTCAAACTTTTTTATTGTGAGACATACATCATATTTGTGCATGATAATTATAATTGTATATATCATTTATAGAATTATATATATACCCTTTGCTATATGTAAAAATACACACACACACACACACACACACACATAATTTTAGGCATCTTAGTGTCATTCAGTGCAGCTAAATACATTCAAATTGTCCAGCCATCATCACTAAACCTTTCTGGAATTTGCCATCCTCTCAATAGAAGCTGTGTCCATTGAATAGATTTCCAACTCCATCCTCCCCTTAGCCCCAGATAACCCCAATTTTTTTGTTTCTATATATCTGTTTAGTCCCGTGTACTAGTATGATATGGATATCTGGCTATCCTCTGACTATGCCTGGATTCCTGGCATACAACTCTTAGAGTTGTCTGAGTCCGTGAAATGTCTTTTGTATGTTAATGAACTGGCTGGTGGAGACTGTCAGGGCTGGACTTTGTCCCCAGAAAGACTGAAGTAGGCTTAGAGGGCTGGGACTTTCAGCCCTGCCCCAACCTCCAGAGAGAAGAGGGGAACTGAAGGTTGAGTTCGTCACCAATGGCCATCGACTTATCAGTCAGTCAACCCACAAAACCCTACAAAGCACCAGGCTCAGAGAGCGTCACATATGAAGGTTCCCTAGGGCACTGACTCAGAGAGGGCTTGGAAGTTCTGGCCCCTCTTCCCTTAGTCCTTGGCCTATAGGTTTCTTGATCTCAATCCTGTGCAGCGTCCTTTAGCATAAATTGCTAGCCATGGTTTTCTGAGTTCTGTGAGCTGATCAAACATTCTCAGAAGCCGAGGTTGGTTGTGGGAACCCTGTTACAGCCATTGCGACAGAAGCACAAGTAAGAAGAGCCAGGACCTTATGATTGGCACCTGAGTGAGGTGGGGAGAGCCAGTCCTGGGAACAGTGCCTCAGCCTGTGTGGTGCCAGCAAATACTGCGTTCCCATGCTTGGCACCAATTTGCCCGGGCTGCCTGCTGCCCCCTGCTATCCTGTTGGGTTCCATCAGGTTCCCATCGAAGGCAGAGCCTCTCTGTCCTTCCCATACATCCTCTTACACGTCTGCGTACAGAATTCTTTGTCCCTACAACTACTTCTTTTGTTCTTAAATCACTAGGTAAAAACCCTTCCTGAGGAACTCACCATAACCCACCAAGGAGATGTAATTTTCTGAATCTCACCAGCAAGCAAAAAAGCATTTACCATGAGCCTTAAACTTATATTTATTATAAGATTATATGATATAACCATCCATTCCATACTTTATGGATTAGATTCAAATCACACCCATATGATTTTATTATAAATATAGTATAACATCTCTAGCTATAGCCACTCTCATGTGTCTTCTGATTCCTGAAGTGTCACTTTTACTTCAGATGCTATGTATTCAGAAATTTCTTTTTTTTTATTTTAGGTGTTAATTCTGGTCTGAGTTCCTCTATACCTTTCTGCTGTTGTTTCTTTGCTTCCAACTCTGTCAATTCATTCATTTCAGCTGAGCTGTGTCCTCTGCACTTGCCACAGGTGGGCTCGAGGCCTGAGATTGCATTTTGCTCCTTGTCTTTGTCATTTTGTATAGCACTGACCTCTGACCTTTGCTGTTGAGTTTGGTGCAGCTAGAACCTTAGCGTGTAATGAGATTCAGGTGCAGATCTATTAAGTTTGAGATTATCCAGTTATGCCTGGCCTGGATCTAGCTGTTGTGTTCAGCTCCTTTTTGCTGCAGCCCTTCTGGCACAGCAGCGAGCCTGTGGTTCCCCTCTGTTGTGCCCCTGGCCCGGGGAGCAGCAGGGAGCACTGAAGCTCTCCCACACACTCACCGGGCCATGCTGGGCTGGATCGGGGGCCGGAAGAGTCACAAAAATTCTCACTTGCTTGGTGGGCTTGAGGGTGGGAGTTACAGGGGTTGCGGGGGTGCAGTAGAGAGACTCACTTACATGGATGCCTGAGTTTTGCTCTCGGGGTCTCTCACGGGCGGCCTGAAGTGTCACTTTTAAGGAATGCTTGATGTGTATACTTCAGAGCCGTGATGGCGAACCAAAGGCACATAGTGAGCTTAGCAGGCTGTTTGTTATTGAAAGCTCTAGAAGGTTGGCAATCACTGCTTTAGAGAAACAATAGGTACGGTAAGGTTTGCTGAGGTCAGTTTGCATAGGTGATCACCCCTGGTTTAGCAGAGGAGCACCAAGGGCTTGCTCCACATGTAGTGTAGACAAGGATTAACCAGGCGTCACTGCGTGCCACCCAGGGGAGGCCAGAGCCAGAGGTTACAGCAGCACAAGGGAGGACGCCTGGGGTGAGGTGGAGCAGTAGATGAGGAATACCACATGGCAAGCTTTGCAGATGTGACCACGTGCACTGGGGCACCTCAGAGCTGCAGGCAGGGTGATACCATGGTCCCGTGGTGATCCAGTGGGTCACTTCTAGCTAGCTCTGTGTTTGTTAAACCAGAAAAATGCTCATCAGTCTTCCAAGGCTTTGGTGTCTTTAGATGAAAGGGACCATTCAATGCCTTTGGCTTTGAGCTACCTACTCCATTCCCTTTTGATGGAATCTTATCTGCCAGAGAAGTTAGACGTTTTGGGTTAGATTTCTCGCTCGGCAGTAAAGCTTTTCCTATTCATCATTCAATCATCAATTTTAGCATCTTGATGCAGCTGCAGCTGAAAGTGAGATGTAAAATGATGACTTCTCCATTCCTAAAAACTGCTCAGTCTTCCTTAGGATGCAGGCATAGAACTCTAAGTTCTGACCTAAGATGACTTTGGAGTGTGCTGGGACCAGATGTTCTCTGAGGAACTGAGTCTCTTTCTCCTGATTGGGATGAAGTGCTGATGTCTACACTTAAAGAGGGCATAGAAACTAATTTATAGGGTCGGGGGATATAGCTCAGTAGCACAGCGCTTGCCTGGCAAGTGTAAGGTCATGAGCTCAATTCCTGGTACCAAAACAAAAACAAAATTAATTTAAATGCCTGTTTCCTCCACCACTCCACAGATGGTCATAGAACCACTCCTCATGCAGAGGAGAGGCCTAAATTGACTCTGCTCGATGGGTGCTTGGGGCACCAGCCTTCAGATTCTCTCAGAGCCTGTGGAGAGCAGGGCTGAGCGACCGAGGAGCCACCACCTTTGCCAAAGACACAGCTGCCTTTTGACTGGTGAGTTTCGTAAGCCCAAACAGACAGCAACTTATCTCATTGCTGACTTTCCAGCCATTGCATGGAATCCTAAGTGAGCCTCAACGATGGATCCACCCAGTGCTGAGTTTCTGTCTTTTGAACACATTGGGAAGAGCAGGCTGCTGGGGTGGATGCAGAGCCACGACCCTGGCTTGGCAGAGCTCTGCTTTTCCTTTCAAGGACCTGGCAGTGGGGACAGGACTTAGAAAGCAGCCAGCCCCCAGGTGGCTCTGAGGTCCCATGGAACTCTAGGGAGTTCTAGAGAAGATTCTAGAGAGCTCTAGAGAAGATTCTAAAGAAGATTCTGCTGTTGCTGGAGTCCCTTAGTGCAAAGCTTGGAACTGGGTCCTTCCTGTTCCTTCCATGGGCTTATGAGGCCAATATGGTTTAGTTTTAAAGAGTCACCTCAGTTTTAAGCCCTTTCTCCTAGAAAATCTCTTAAAATACTATTTTTGCTTTCTTTTTAAAAACATGAAATTATAAAACCATTCATATCCCAGCTTTAAGCTCTTGTTATGAACACTAGGGGCAAAGGCACCTGAGAGCTTGTAGTGTGGCAGGAGTTACAGGAATCGCAGGGGTGAAGGCCCCATCCCCACTATTCTGTGCCCCAAGGCTCCCAGGGGCCATAGCTAAGCTTCTCAGTCTTGGCACCACTAACATTTTGGGATGAGTCATCCTTTCTTTGGTGGGGTGTGTGTGTGTTGGGGGGATGTTGTGCTGCCCTGTGCATTGTAGAATATTTATTCTACAGCATGCCTACTTGTGCCTATTAGTTCCCAGGAAACACACCCCCTCCTGCAGTCCCAACAACCAAAAATACCTCCAAGAATTGCCAAATGTTCTAGGCAGAGGCAAGGTTACTGTTAGCTTTGAACTACTGGCCCAGCAGCTTCCTTTGACCAGGCTGGTTCCATAACAACTGCTGTCCGATCAAAGGCACCGTGCATCAGCTGCTCAGTGGACTCCCTCTTACCAAACTCATCCCTGGGAGAAAGTAACCTTGGGCTGGTTACTTGGAATCATGAAACTGGCTTCCGGTTCTGGGATTCCCCGTGCAGGTGTCCTGTCTTTCCAGGGCATGGTGCTAAGGACAAGGCAGAAACTTGGCCAAGACTATTGACTAACCAAGTCTTCAGCTCTTCTCAGGGCAGGAGATGGGACCCAGGGCCTCATGGACACCAGGCAAGCAGTCACACCAATGCTGAGCTGCACTTCCAGCCAAGATCAAGGTTCTCGCTGCTATATTTGAGTGAGGGTAGAACTGAGAAAACCGGGAGTATGAACACAAAGGTGGTGGAGAAGAAAACGTTTCTGAGCTTTCCAAGTACAAAACCAAACCAACTGCCTTCTGTCAGGGACCCTGTCACTCCGGGCGTTTTATTGGTCAGAAGTGTGTGTGTGTGTGTGTGTGTGTGTGTGTGTGTGTGTGTGAGAGAGAGAGAGAGAGAGAGAGAGAGAGAGAGAGAGAGAGAGAGAGAGAGTGTGTGTAAAGAAAGAAAAAAAAAGCCTGTGCTCTGGGAACCAATAGTCAAAATGAGATGATTCTATCCATTCACTGCTTGCTCATTCGTTTATTCTGTAGCACTTTCAGCATGCACATTATGATGAACGGTGCTGAGGGGTCCCCCCAGCTCGCCATTTGCTCCCCCTGAGTGAGGAGATGCAGAACTCTCCACATCACAGACAAGAAAGACAAGGCTCAGAAATCACCCACGCTTGCCCCATTTCAGGCCACCCTGAGCAGCAGAGCGGAGGTAGGACAGGGAGTGTTTCTTGATCCCCAGCTCACAGCTGCAAGGGGCCCTAACCTCACTGTACCTCCGGTCCCCAGACTCTGACCTTCCCCAGGGGCCCCTGGCTCTTCCCTGCACCCCAGGCCTTCCCTCCTGGCTGAGCTTCCCACCAGGGTACCCGGGCTGAGCTGCTGATGTCAGTGGGCTCCAGCCCACTCTCTGCCCATCCCACGCAGGACAAGTCTTTGTCAGTGCCTTGGTTCTCAGGATCAGCTTCACTCCTGCATCCTCCTGTCTGCAGCCCTCTGGACAACTGCGTCCTGACCCTTCGCTCAGAGCAGGGCCTCCGAGTGGTCCTCAGAACAGCCCTTCTCTACCTAAAGAGGCAAACGCAATATGTCCCCTAATGGGGCACTGGTCACCCGGCCCAGACACTAGGGCTTGGTCCTGGGGAATCCACAGAGCAAGTGTGGCCCTGGAACCTCACCGCCAGATGGTCCAGCCCACAGGGATGGAGTGTGCTGTGCAGACAGGGCTCCTGCACTGAGCACCCGAGGAAGGAGGGTGTCCCGCACCGCCACCTCCAGTGCTTCCAAGAGCCAAGCGGGGTGGCCCTGCCACTGGTGAACAGGAAAGGTTGAGAGCCAGAGCTCACGTATAGCCTGGGTGGAATGACAAGGGGAAGAAGGACATCTCCCAGCTTCCTACTGCCTCGCCAGGGACTGTCTCTCTTCTGTGTCTCCCTCTGCCATGCTGCTCTGCCTTAGAGTCAGCTGGCTGTACACGGAAAGCTGTGCAAATTCTGAGCTAAAAGAAACCTTTCCTCCTTTAACCTGTGGGTGTCCGGTATTTTGTGAAAGTGAAGTGAGAAGGTAACTAAGACAGCGAATAAGCTGCCCTGCCCAAGCGCGGCTGTGGCCCGACCCAGCAGCTGGCTGGCACAGCTGCTTACTCCTGACCCACCCGAACCATTCCCCCATACTGATACCGTGATCACAGCCCAAAAGCCCTCAGAATGGCTTTTCCCAGAGGGAAAAATAGGTTTCTCAAAGCAGGTCCCTGTTGCTAAGCAGGGCAAGAGTGACAGAATGGATAAAGCGCTCTGGGAGGGGCCCATCCTGGTTTGGACCTGGAGTTCCCTAGAAGCTCCTCTTTGGAGGCTCGGTTCCCAGAGCGGCCACGTGCAAGGTGGGGCTTGGGGGTATGATTGTGTCAGGGGAGCTCTCACCTCATCGATGGGTCCTCCCAGATCGATCATGCTATGTGGCACTCTGGGGTGGTTGGGGAAACAAGGCGCTGGCCTGGGTGGGCTGGGAAGGGGCATCTTTGCTTTCTCTGTCTCTCTGTGTGTCTGTCTGTCTGTCTCTGTCTCTGTCTCCCTCTCTCTCAGCTTACTGGCTTCCTTGGGATGGGTGGTCTCACCGCAGCCCATGGCAGTAGTCTGGTGGCCAAGAACCAGAATCTCTCTGACTGGAGCCAAAATCGACCTCCTTCAAGTTGCTGGTCTCTTACCTTGTTAGTCAGCCGAGGAGAGCCGACCAACACAGCCTCCGTGAGCTGGCAGATCACTGGCTCTTTTCTCCAATAGGACATTTTTTTCCCACAGCAGTCAAAATCTACCTTCCAAAGGTCGTGAGCCCTGACAGCCACCACCTGTGCAGGGAGCCTTTGGCTTTGTTGCCGACCGCTCCCAGTTAGCCATGTGACCGAGGCAGCCTAAGAGCCTCCTTTTCCTGACCAAAATAACAATAACTTTTGTCCTGGTAAATTTCCCAGGGTGGAGTGGAAATTAATGAGGCTGCACGTGGAATGTACCCTGGGCCTCACAAGAGAGCCTATCATTACTCCAAAGCAAACTTATTAAAAATGTGCTCGTATAGGGGAGTTAGCAAGCTGTCCACTTATTGGAACAAATCATTCTGCTCACCAGCGAGCGCCACGGAGACCAGGTCAACACGGGATCTGCTACTCTCAGGAGGCAGGAGAGACCCATTTCAGTCACTGCGAACAGTGAACAGAAAATGTGGACATCTGTCACCCCCTTGCAGGTTGCAATAAAACCGTGGGGTAATCTAGGAACTTGACGTGGTTTAGGGGAGAATTCAGGGCTGTGAAGCCTGCCTGGTGGGCTGTGTTGGTGCAGCAGGAGAAATCTTTCAAGTAAGGTCCTCTCAGCACTCGGGCACCACGGGCAGGCACGCAGCTGTGGCTGCCGAGGTGTCCACTCTGAGGTCTGCCTGCGGACCATCAGCAGGTCTCGTGTGGCCATTATCGAGACCCAGCTTTAGCTGCGCCTCGGGGTGCACGCCTGTAATCCCCACACTGTGAGGCTGGGGCAGGAGCACTGTAAATTCCAGCTCACCCTGAGCAAATTAGCAATTTAGTGACATCCTGCTTCAAAAAAAAGGTTTTATTTATTTTTTTAAAGAACTGGGGAAATAAAATGCAGATTTTCTAAATATTCCTTAACAAAAATCTCAGTTTGTCAGCCTGCATCTCACACAAAGCTGCAGGTTCTTCCTGCTTCCAAATCTAGCACGAGGAACAGTTCTGTCATTATGTGTAAGCACCACGTTCTCAGAAATACAAACAGGCTGAGACCAGAATCACGGCTGAGTAAAGTTAACAGCAGTGCCAGGCGAGCTCCTGACCCCTAAGTGTGCAATGCGGCAGCTTTTCCAAGGTAGGTGCCATGTGAAGACAGCGAAGAGGGAACCCAGCAGACACCAGGGGACACTGGGACACAGGCAGGTACTGGGACAGCAGCGGGCACCAGAGGATGCCAGGAGACACCAGGGGATACCAGAACACACCAGTGGGCACCAGGAGACACCAGGGGACACCATGAGCCAGCAGGGGACACTAGGAGATGCCAGGGAACACCAGGGTGAGCAGCAATTAGCAGAACTCTTGGGAGCCTTACTGAAAAACCCCATGAGGAGTTAAGTACCAGTGATTCTTGCATTTCTTTGGCCAGGAATCATCTTTATTGTCTTAGAAATGACACTTTCTGAGGCAGAGGGGAATCCTCCCACCCACCCACCCACCCCCATGCTGGGGACACAGGAGGTGCATCTCTACCTGAGTCAGCTGAGCCCCAACCCAGCAGTAGCTCCCTGCTGCCTCACCTCAGGTGAGCACCTGAGGAACTGGAAGCGCCTTCTGGCTCTCAGCTGCAAAGCAAAGCGTGCATGTCTGCTGCTCCCCTGTGATCGCGGACACAGCCAACACGCTCTTTTTAGGTTGCGCAGTTTACCCCTGAGCCAGAAACCACACAGGACACCAGATCTTACAAGTGCTGCGAGGGAGCCTGGGTTGCTGAGAGGACCGAGGCTGCACTGAGGAGGTGGCAGCATGAGCTCCAGCAGGGTGCGGGGTCCAGCAGGAGACAGGGCACATGCCTTTGGAGGCCACCAGGCAGGACCTGTCCCCCTAGGGCCACTTGGTTTGTGGAGATAGCTTTTCTTCTACACTCCTTTCCTTCCTTCTCTCTCCCTTTTTTCTACCCTCCCTCCTCCTCCCTCCTTCCCTCCACCTCCATCTCTCCCCCTCCCTCTTCCTCCCTCTCCCTGTCTCCCTCCCTCCCTCCTTCCCTCCCTCCTTGCTTCTTTCCTGTTGGCCTCATGTTCCACACACTATCCCTCAGCACCTGGGCCCTTGATTTTTAAGATTTCTAAGCAATGCCCAGAATAAGGATCACGCGTTTGCTGGCGTCCAGCAGTGCTGGCGATGAGACTAGTTTGCTCACACTGATGTAATGAAAACACTGCAGGACGCCCTCCAGAAACCCTGGTCCTGAGTCTGCAGGAGCCTTCTGCTCTCCCTCGTGTCCTTCCAGCCTTTCCCTGGCTGTTGGCCAGACTGGGAAAGAAGGCTGGTGACTAGGTAGCCATTTCAGGCCATGAGGTGACAAGGGTGGAGCCCAGGACCCTGACCTGGACACCCTGGACTGTCCACATCTGGATCCCTTTGGTCTGAGAAGGAAACCAGTTTCACTCCTGATTAAGCACACATGGATTTTCTGTCACAGCTGCATTAGCTAATACAATTGATAATATTTGTTTCTTATCTAGAGATAGTTTTATTTTCATTTACTTTATTTTATGTTTGGAGACAGGGTCTCACTCTGCAGCTTTGACCTTGCGGCAAGCGGGCCCTCTGCCTCAGCTTCCCAGGTGCTGGGATTGTAGGCATGTGACAGCATGCCCAGGTGGGGATAGTTTTAAACTTGCACAAAAGGTGAAGGAATAATAAAGAAAATTATTTATTCAGATATACTAATATTCACATTCTGCCACATGTGCTTCATCTTAAGTCTCTCTCTCCACCCCCACACACTCTTCCTCCCACACACACTGCAACCATTTTAGTAGTAACCTAACATACCCCTTAGAAAAATCCACCTTCAAACAGTCCCTTGTTCTTAAATACTTCAATGTATGCCTCCTAAGAATAAGGGCAGGAATTCCTACGTAAGCACAGCTACCGGTCTCAGGCTTTTTTTTTTTTTTTTCTACTAGAAAATTTAAAAATTTTAATGAATGTGTTTTGTTCACACAATGTGAAAAAATACAACAAACACAAACACATATTTTCAGGTGCACTACCTCCCACCACTGGGCAATAATGACAAAACCACAAAATTTACTCACAATCCTGAAGATCCAGCCATATCACTACTGTTCGTTTGTGAAATGCAAAATGACTTTGGGGAAATTAATGTGAGCATGACAAGAGGCCCCTTAACATCTTTATGTCCATCCTGAAGAGGACCCTCCTAGCATTAGAGGGCCCTCTTCATGTGTCACATGTGATCTGGCACCATGCCACGATGGCTGCCAATATTTCAACACGTACACTGAACTGGCTTTGGTGGGATGGGTGTTGGATTAAATCCTGTAGGAACCAAATTTGAGTAAAATGAATGTATAGTAAATGATATAAATTCAAATAAATTTAAGTAGTAGTTGGTTTTATAACAAGGTTTTCATCTTCTTTTTTTTTTTTTTGGTGGAACTAGGGATTGAACTCAGGCCCTTGCACTTGCCAGGGAAGTGCTTATTCTACTGAGCCATCTCACCAGCCCCTAAGGTTTTCTTCTTAAAGAAAGTATTACTTAAAATATATCCTGCGCAGTTTGGAGCCTAAGCAGAATCACTGTCTGTAAACAAAGAAGAAGGTATAGCACCAACATTGTAACTGTAACACAAGGGCTGTCCCAGTGGGCAGAGTTAGACCAACCTTTCAAAACTGCTGCTTTCATTTAATTTCAAAGCACTTTCATTTGTGTATCATTGCCTTTGTTTTTAGAATTAGATTAGCCAAATAGAGAAAATAGTGGTTTGGCAAGAGGAGTACTTCCAAAACACAATTGTGAATTACTGTGAATGCACTGCTTTTAAATTTTGTTTTTGCTTTGATGGCTGCACAAGACATGATCCCAGTCTCAGGAATTTTAACACTACACCTAGCCTATAGCGCACGCTCCAGCCTCACCAGCCGTCCTCATGATTTCTTTCTGGTGTCTGGCCCAGTCAGGCGGAGCCTGATTGATTGACTGTTCACACACTTGTTCCTGACTGATTGATTGATTGGTTGGTTGATTGATTGGCTGATTTGCAGGGCTGGGGTTGGAACGGGGCCTGGAGCACGTTAGCGAAGTGCTCCACCAGCAATCTGCCTGCGTCTCCGGCCCTCAGATGCCGCTTCGTAAAAGAATTTCACTAGAGAAGAAGGGCACAAAAAGCTCCAGCTTCAGGACATTGCGTCACCTGCATGTGGCCTGTCGCACTCGGACTAGGAGTGAAAGTTCCTTGATCAGTGGAGCTGATGAAACCTTGTCTTGTCTCCTCTTCCTCTTCTCCTCTTCATCATGCTTTCCTCCTCTTCTTTCCCCTTTCTTCCTCCTCTTCCCTTCTGCCCACCTCTCCTCCTCCTCATTCTCTCCTTCCTCCTGTTTCTCCTCCTGGTCTCTTCTTCGCTGCTTGACCCTATGAGCTCCATGGTCAGGCTATTGGCGCAGGCACACTGCGCCGCATGGACTGGCGCACACCATCCACTCCTGGCTGCAGCGCCACCTTCCATGGGCAGCCACACGAGGTCGTGTCTGTTCTGTGGACTCCGATGGAGCTGACGTGCCTGGCAGTACAAATGGCCCCCATGGAAAGACCCATGCCTCACTGTGCTAAGTGGAATGAGTCACACAGGCCACCTTTAGGGGTGGCCCATGCCATTTGTGGGCCCTCAGATGTCACTGAAAGTGGAGCTACACTGTGTTCTCCTAAGGGCTGGGGTAATGCTTCACAAATGAGGGCTTGGGGCTGTGATATTACAGTGAAGGACTGAGGGGTTTCATTGACATTTAAGTTGTAAATGCTGGAGTTTAAGAATCCCCTTTAGGGTGGGGGAGATGGCTCAGTGGGATAAGCACTTCCCTGGCAAGCACAAGGGCCTGAGTTCAATTCTCAGTTCTGCCAAAAAAAATCCCTTTTATAGTAAAACATTATCTAAATATATCAGCTGGCCATGGTGGCACACGCCTGTAATCCCAGCACTCTGGAAGGCCAAGGAAGGAGAATTATAAACTTTAGCTTAGCCTAGGCAACTTAGAAGGGACCATGTCTCAAAATAAAGTGGCCCTGGGCTCCACCTCCAGTACCATAAACAAAACAAAACAAAAACAAATGCCTCAAAATGTGTACTCATGGTTATACACACACATATAATTTTATTGTACATATTTATAAACCTTAAGTCACACTAGAAAAATTATAGGACAAAATGCAATCCCAGGGGCAAGGGAACTGGCTCAGAACATAAGCTCCTGCCCAGCAAGCACAAGTTCCTCAGTTTGATCCCCAGTACCAAAAATAAATAAATAAAATGAAAATAAAAAGCAACCTACAGAACTGCCCCAATAAACAAATGAAATTCAGTCACAATTCGCTTCCCCAGCTAAGGCACTCTGAGCAGGACCTGCTGCACAATTTTCCCTTGAAGGCTGGTGGTCCAGACTCTCGCTGCCCGCATTAGCAAGCGCAGGACCACTCCCCGAGCCAGCAGGCTGCAGTGGACCTCTGCGCCACCAGCGTGCGGCTGGCCGGCAGGAGCCTGCGTTTGCTGAGGATGGCAGTCACTGACGGCTTTCATTCACAAACCTGCCTGAAATGTGGGTCCCAAGGGGGTCGTGAGTGCACCGCTCTACACTTCAGTACGCGTCTCTATCTTAGGGAACACTGGTGCCCCCAGAGCTATAGATGGGCTTCCCGAGAGAACCTCTTAAAGAACTTGGCCTACACGATGCACTACCACTGGCGAAAGCCAACCCTGTGGGTATTTTAAAGGCCTTCTAGCAAGGCATTTTGAACCAACCACCGTATGTCACTATACATCCCGTTTTAAGAAGTGTTGTATCTTTCACCCTGTGATTGGTTTTGCAAAAATGAAAACATTAACATTGAGTCATTGAAAGTCTCAATTAATCACGATTACCCAATATGCATGTTAGTATTTTCTTCTCTCCGCTCTCTCCCTTTTGTCACTGAAGAGCTCTGTACATTTTTTTCTAGTTCCAAAGAAAACATTCTTTGTAAGAATTCAATTATCACCTCATGCCACCACAGAAACGTTACTTAGCAAATTAATGTCACACTAGGGGTTTTCTAGATGAAAAAAGTCCCTGTAAACACAAAAGAATCCATGTAATTTAGCATTCCATTTGCCTTGTGAATAACCAATCCCCTATTTTAGGTGAATTTTTATTAACAAAATGCTACAAAAATCTGTATACATACAGTCTTGCAAATTTTTCTTATTTAAAATATTTACTTGAACCTTAAAAGGTGTCACTTCTCTTTAGGCTGTTTTGTAAAAATATATGAAATTCAGTCACAATTCACTTCCCCAGCTAAGGCACATTGAGCAGGACCTGCTGCACAATTTATATATATATATATATGGACTGGAATTGTGTTTTTAGAGGAAAGCATTTTTTCACCTAAGTGTGATTTAGTAGTTGAAACTGAAACTAATTTCATTTAATAAAGTGACCAAAACATTAAAAAAAAATACTAGAAAGCAGCTAACTGTACTTTCTCTACTTTTTTCTATTTTTAAAAAATCATCAAAGAGAAAAGGGCCAGCAAATAGCTCAGCAGATTAAAGTGCCTGCAAGCAGGTGCAGGGGTGGGGGTTTGATGCCCAGGCTGGCGTGATGGCCCTGCCCCCGGGGTGTGTTGAGACAGCATGGTGGCGAGCGCCTGTAACCTCAGCACTTGGGAGGAAGTAAATAGGAGAATCACTATAAATCCAATCTAGCAGTGAGACCCTGAGCACCCTGTAGACCCCTCCTTAAAATACAAAAAGAAAATCATCAAAGAGAAATCAGAATTAAGTAGATGGCAAAAAATTGGCAAATGGGCCTTTGGAAAGTATGTGTTTTGTAGCTCAGGTTAGCCTAACACTTCTATATTCTGGCATTTTCTATGCCTCTGAGGCAGGAGACCTGCAGAAGATAGGCTGTGGGTACAGGGATTCAGGGCCAGTTCAAACAGCCCCTGTGAGCCTAGATCCCTGGGGAGCGCATGCACCCCAGGGTCTTATCTCACACGGGGCATCACTGGTGTGGGTCTGACCAAAGGCCCCGTCTCTCTCTTGCCTCTTTCCTGGGGCAGTTGCTCTCCAGAGCAGAGGTAGGGTTCATTGTGCTAGTGCTTTCTCCCATCCCAGAGGCAGTGCAGAGCTGAGAGACTCCATACCCACAGGGCGGGCATGTGGCAGTGCACTAAAATAGCTTGCTAAAGCCTTGCCAGTAAATTCCAACCTGAGAACTGACTGAATGAGACTTCAGAATAAATACTGTTTCTTTGCCATTTTGCTGGACAGTTTCTGAGGCTTTAGGAACACAACATTTTCATTCAGGACTCCTTTCCCCACTACAATCTGATGTTGCCCCATACTGAAGTCAGGGCATATTTTTCAATAGGCTGTTTGTTTGGGGACCTTTTCCTTTTCTTTTGCTAAATTCTGCAAACAGTGAATTCCTTCAGCAAGGAACTCCACACCATCTTTGAAGGGAGACCCCAGGTGCCGTTGATCCCTCCTACACCCACCTGATTGGTTTGCGTCATAGGAGAAAATCTATGCAGATCATGTCTGCAATCTTAACTTGCAGGCATGATCTTTACCCCCTGAGCATGCTGTTCTGCTTGAGCATGCAGTTCCCAGCTGCAGGTCTTCAGGACCTGACCCAGGTTAGTCAGCCAGTAACAGGCCAACTGAGGCCTAAACCAAACCGTCCAGCTGCAGAGCCTGAACTCTCCACACCATTCTGTGGCTGATCTCATCACGAACATCTAACTGGCCCCAGTTAGATTTAACATTGATAAATGAACAACATCCAGTGCAGAGAAGAAATGTAATCTGAGGTTTCCAGACAGATGCCTGGGAGGGAGAATAGGCCATCCTAAATCTGGGGATTAGTAAAATCTGACACTGAATAGTGTGGCATCTATATCCTGTTCCCCTTCATGCTCCCAGAATGTAGGAATTAATTTTATTTACCAGAAGCCAATGTATTCTTGGGAGAATTCTCTCTCTTTCTGTCTGTCTCTCCTTCTCTCCTCTCTCTCTGCCTCTCTCCATCTCTGTCTCTGTCTCTGTGTCTCTCTTTCTCTCTCTTTCTCTGTGGTAGTTGGGATCAAACCCAGGGCTTTGTGCACTCTAAGCAAGTTCTCTACCACTAAGATACAGCAATAGGGCTAGAAGTTTTATTACACTTAGAAGAAACTAAACGGCCTCATTAAAGAGAAATCCTTTCAATATTACCTTTTGGGGTAACTCAAGGAAAACTTAGTTGACTGCCATCATCCTATAAAGTCTATCAGTTGCTAACCCTCAAAATCAAAGGTCCCAGTAAAATATTATAGATCCACACCCTTGGGGGAGTAGACAGCCAAGCCCTCTGGACATGTGAGAAAAGAAAAAATGTGGAACAACAACAACAAATCCAATAAACAAATAAAAGAATCCAGAAAACACAAAACAAAAAGCAGGAGTTTATATCCAGGCACATTATAAAATGTAAGATACTAAAGTCATTTTTTTTTTTTTTGCGGAACCAGGGATTGAACTCAGGCCCTTGCGCTTTCCAGGGAAGCATTTATTCCACTGAGCCATCTCCCTGGCCCCCTTAAGGCATCTTCAGATATGCAAGGACTGAAAAATTACCTTCCATTTCTCCTTTGTTAAAAAGCTATTAGAGATTGTTTTTCAGAAACACTGAATTAAACCAAGAAAATAAAAGAAGGGAGGGACATTGAAGAAAAGATACTTCAACAGTGAAGAATAATAAAACCAAGTCCTCCAAAAATAACATCAAGGGGCTGGAGAAGAAGGTAGTCCAGACTGAGGTGGGGCAGAGGAAAATTTAGGGGAACATCCAGAAGGGAAGCCAGAAAGGTGTTTGGAACTTCTTGAATGGAACAAAAGGAGTCATTAGCCACATGACTTACCTGCTGGAGCATTTGATAAAACATTACATAATAACTCTACAGAAAATCTGGTGAGAAAATAAGGTAACTATTAACTCAGGGGAAACAACAAAATTCGCTCTATGACATGTAATTACAGTTGTGAAGGTTAAGCTCGGGTGTGTCAACTGATTGACTTGTGCGGGGCTAGGGCATCAGGGGAGGTCATTTCTCTGTGTGGCCGGCTGGGTTCTGGGGTGTGACCATGGGGTCTTCATCTGGCCCCTCCCCTTAACTGTCTGGCACTGCTCCTCTGCCCTGCTTCCCAGCTCCATGATCACAGTAGCTCTGCTCTGTCACACACCATGGGCTGCCATGATGCCCCTGCTGTGATGCTCCTGCCCTGGAGCCAGCTGACAATGGAATGTATCCTCCAAAACCATGAGCCAAGTTAAACTCCTCATTTAAATTGTGCATGCCAGGTGTTGGGTCTCAGCGATTAGAAAGCTGACTGGTGCAAGCATAAGGTGTTTGACTGAGAAGTGGCAATATTCAGAGTCCTACAAATACAGCAATACACTCAAGACATATAATGCTGTGGAGAAGGAAGAGAGAAAATAATGTGTAGGAAAGAAAACTAAGTTGTCATCTACTTAACTGAGAGTCAACAGACAATACTAATAAGGATGGTTAATTTTATGTGTCAGCTCAACTGGGCCATGGGAAGTCCAGATATTTGGTCAAATATTATTCTGAAAGTTTCTGCAAAGGTATTTTTAGGTGAAATTCACATTTAGTCCATAGAACAAAGCAAACTGCCCTCCTTAGAGTGAGTGGTGCTTATCTAGCCAGCTGAAGGGCTGACTAGAATGAAAGTTGACCTGTGCTGGGGTGACAGGGAGCTCTCCAGCTGTGTTATGGGTTGTGTCTAAATGTCCTCCCAAAGCCTCTGTGGCTATGTGACGTGGGCTTTTCACAGGAAGCTGCATCTAGAGTCTGTGGTTAGTTCATCACCGAGTTGGGCTTGAGGGAGGGAGTGCCCTAGAGTGGTTCGCTTGTAGGCAGTATAAGAGATGAAAAGAGGCTCGCTCCTCCTGTTTGCTCTTGTTGCCTCTTCTGTCTTCTGTCATCATAAATGGTTGCCCTCCTCTGCCACACCACCATGCCACAGAGCCAGCTGATTATGAACTGAAACCTCTACAGACTGTGAGCTAAATAAATTTTTCTTTCCCTTAACTTTGGGTGTTGGGTGTATTCTCTTAGTAATGAGAGAAAAATAACTAAGACAAGCAGATTGTCTGTGAATATTATCTGCACTGTCAATTCTAACTTACGTCCTTAAAATTAGAATGCTCACTCTTCCCCAGCCTCTAGCTCAAGGCCCGCTCTGCTGTTGGACTCACTGTCCTTCATCGTCATCTCAGCCCATTCTTATAGTGAACCTCTTTGCATGTTGTGTCAATCAGCTTTCTGTCCTTGTAAAAAAATGGCTGAGATAATCAGCTTATGAGAAGGAAAGTCTTCTTTGGGCTCTAGATCTGGAGCTTTCAGTGCATAGTTTGTTGGTCCCATCGCTTCTGAGCTGATGGTGAGGAGAACCCTGAAAGTGTGTGGGAGAGGAAGTCTGTTTGCCTCATGTTGGCTAGGAAAATAAAAGGAGCAAGAAGTCACCCCCTCAAGGTCACACCCCCATGACCTAACTTCCTCCCATTAGGCTCCACCTCCTAAAGGTCCAATCACCTTCCAATGCTATCACAGGATGGGAACTAAGCCTTAACACTTGGACCTGTGGGAGATGCTTCCAATGCAAACAACAGTATCTATCTATCTATCTGTCTGTCTGTCTGTCTGTCTGTCTGTCTGTCTATCTATCTATCTATCTATCTATCACCTATCATCTATATCTGTGTATCTCCTATTGACTGTGTTTCCCTGCAGAACCTAATATACTCATTCTGACAAATGTTTATTGGCACACACTGTATACTTGGCATTTAGCTAAATGGCTAAGTGCCAGAATGAAGAGTTAACACTAGAGTCCTTACCCTTGAAGGCTGGGCAATTTGGCAACAAGGTAGGCAACAAATAGTTTCTCTGAAAAATAAGTTGCCAACTTGGTCCCACACAGAGAATGTGCACATGAGTTTCATGTAAGAATTTTGACTTCGTCTGACTTATTCATAACCAGATCCTGCCCAACCTTGTGTAAGCAGTTGGTTTTTCCATTCGTGCCTTATCAATGTTTTTTCTTCCAACAGATGGAAAAGCCCAGTAAATATTACAACTTTCCAACCTAATCATGTCAGCTGTGGAGAACAGGGGTGTATTTTGTGTTGGGTCTTTGACAAAGTTTCCCACTTTGAAATACTGCCAATATTCAGTCATTAAGAAATATGTTGGACCTCGTGGTTGGCTGGGTAGAACATAACAACATAACATAATACAACATGAAAGCAGTTAAATGTGCTAGTTTTGTCAGTGAGCCTTCTCTGAGCTTCAACCATCTCTGAAGCAGGGAATTTTAAGAAGACCCAACTTGGGGAACAGAATATTCCAACTGGTTCTGCTGTACATGATCTCATATACAGTAAGATGACAGCTTTAAATCAGACAGGTGTGACTCAAACTCCTGTGTTTGCTTCTTATTGGTGGCGCTTTTGTGGAGCACACTCAAGCTCTCTGGGCTTTGGGCCCCACCTCTAGAATGAGGACCGTCGTGCCAAGTGGATCCCTTGTCTGGGGAGGCCACTGAATGAATCCTCTGAGCACAGTGACGAGGATGGTGCCTGCCAACACGCTCGCTGGCTCCATCAGCAGAGGTTTTTCTCTCTGCATGAAATGTTCCTGCATCTTTGCTCCAACTATCTCTGTGCTCCTAAAAGGGGGAGGGGTTGGCTCTAACCATTTGCTTGCAAAGTGTTTCTGCATAAAGGAAGGAATGCAGGCCCTATTCAAGACTTTGTATTGAGCTGTTAGAACAAAGCAGCTATTTTAGTTCAAAGGATACCAAATGTGTGCTATTGGGCACTCTGGAGAGTGGGCAGTAGGTGGGTGTCCAGAGACTTCAGACAATGAAGTGTTAATTCAGTTGGCAAGAATGTCTGCCTGGTCTCTTCTCCACCCCAGGGAAACAAACAAGAATAAAGGAAAAGGAAAAAAAAATGCAGTCCTCGTTGTTGGGGGGCGGGGAGTGGCCTTCAGCATGCTGCTGTCTGAAAGTAAAGCCTAGGACAGTCACCTTGAAGTCTGGATAGAAACTCAAGGGACAAACTTGTCTTCTTTGGAGTAAGCTAAAAGGATTAGCCATTTTGCTGTGCTATCTCGGAAATGCTATTCTTAGAACCTTGTCCAGGGAGGAATGTCAGATATCACAGCTTACTACCCACAGTGGTGCTTAATAAAGAATAAGTCAGGAGAACTAAGGAAGGGATAGAGAAAGAGAAAGGAGAAAACTCTCAGAAACTATTTCATTCAGAAAGGTCACAAAGAGATGTTTCTAAACTGCTGTAAAGACTGTAACTGACCCAATTTCTAAAAATGGTATATACTCAGCAGTTCTAGAAAGTTGTAAAATACAGATATAACAATAGAGAAATGTTACTCATCTCCAAACTAGAAACCGTAAAGAAGGTGTAACCCTTACTTAAAAGAGCTAAAATGATAGATTGTGAGAAAAATGTGCAAGAAAAATATGGTCATGGAAGTAGATGATCCTCTGGGTAGAAATGCCAAATTTTCACAAAGTTCATCTGGGAAGGCTTAACTATTTTTGGGTTACTTACATTATCTTCATAGCTACTGCATGGAGGCCAGTGTCAACAGGTAATCTACAGCCTGTTGACATGCCGTGGTGGGAGAGGCTTTTTGCCAAATCACAGAGGTATCGCCACATTCTTTTGTTTTTTCTTCTTCTAGCGGACTTTCACCTTATTAGAGGTGGAAGCACCTTTCAGTCAAATATTTGTCGCATTTTTACAAAGCAAACTGGGATTTATCTCAGCGATAGAGTCTTGATCACATGGACAGGGCCTGGAATTCTGTTCTCAGCACTGTTAACCCCCCTAAAAAAATAAAATAGCCAATAGAATTGCTGGTTGTTTTTTGTTTTTGTTTTTGCTACAAGGGATTGAACATTGACTGTTGCCGTGCTATGCAAGTGCTCTTCCCTGAACTACACCTCCAGCCCTGGAATTATGGCTTTAAAAAAACAAATTATAGATCAGAGAAATAAGAACACACTAGTATCCTCACTTAATACAGAGACGTTCTTTGATCATTCAGGATAGAGATGAATTGATTAGTAGTGAATCTAGAGCTACATTTAGTGTGGCAGAGTCAAATTTTCCCTTAAGTTATTATTATCATTATTATTATTATTATCATTATTTTTTACCAACACTAAAGAAGTTCAAAAGAAAAAAATAGATTAAAAAAATAAAGAAGTTCAAAAAGAAAGACCGGAGTGTTGCTTTCTCCCTGTCCGGTGTCACACTTGACTAGATATTTTGTTTAGCAGTGAAGTTGCCTAAAAGAGCCAACAGAAAAGTTCTAGAACAGTGATGCACCCAATGAAACCACCTGAGGGAAAAATGTAAGCCCCTGGGCCAGGATGCTTCTGGAACATTGTCATTATCAAGCCACAAAAGAGAAGGTGGAGCAAGGTGCTCCCTGCAATGGGGCAGTGCATGGTGGGTAACCAGCAGCTTGAGAAGAGGAAACCTGTGGCATGCTGCAGGTTGGGCCCATGATGAAAAGAGCAGGTGGGGGTGGTGGGGGGGGGCATTTAATGCAGCCACCAGGCCATCTGGGGGATCTGAAGCAAGGCCAGCAAGCAGGCCCTTGGTGCCCATTGCCCACCCCCAGGGTCCCAGCTGGCAGCAGAGGCTGGCAGGTGGGAGGTGCCACTCTCTGATTCCAGGCAGAGTCCACATGCTGTTCAGGCAGTAGCCCAGACAGCACGGTGACAGCATTGTAAACATGCCAGCCTCAGACACAGCCCACAGCCTGGCAGGAAGGCCATGAGGCTTCTGCTTCTCCACAAATGTGTTTCTGAGTTCAGGTGGGCAGAATCAAACCAGACACCTGGATCGGGTTTTCTTCTCTTTTCTTTGGATCTTTTAAGTAGTCTGAGCTCAAAACTGTACCTCCTTTCTGTGTAGTAAAATGTTTAGGACTCTGTTTTCTTGACTCTGCAGATCTGAGCAGGTGGCAGAAAGCCTGACATCCCAGACACATGGCTTGGAGGTTCTCCTGGACCTAGGAGGGAGAAAGGGCCCCTGCTCACACACGCTGGCATTGCCTGGCTACTCACAGCCCACAGAAGTTGAAACTGAAACTGCCGGTGCCAATTTCGTTTATGAGCCAGGCACCAACAAAGGGCGTGGCGCTGTGCTCTACACTGGGGCAGGTGCCCAAGCCAGTCCACTATCCCAAGTCTTGCCACTGTGCCACATGGGTCTCAGTGGTCCCCTAGCCCTTGGTCCATCATCACGGGGGCACAAGGAGGCACCGCGCTGGCCTCAGAGGGCCATAGTCAAAGATAGGCTGATGCTCTGCCATCTGACACCCAAACTGTGCCAACACCTCTCCTCCACATGCACTTTAGTAGCCAAGCACAGCACTGCAACCCTTGCAGAGGTGCCAAGCAGACACAGAGGGAAAAGGGTCTCTTCAGCCGAGGAGATGGCTCAGTGGAATAAGCACTTCCCTGACAAGTGCAAAAGTCTGAGTTTGATCCCCGGTTCTGCCAAAAAAAAAGAAAAGGGTCTCTTCAATAAATGCAGCCAAGGCAGCTGTATATACACACGCAGAAGATACAACTGCTATAATACTATCTCTTGCCGGAAAGAAGAATTAATTACATGCGGACTAAGGCACAGGACCAGCATCCATGAGCCTTGGGTTCCATCCACAGCACTGAGGGAAAAGGATGATTATATACTGGTGGTAGATGTGTAAATTAGGACAGCCATTAGGGAAAACGATATGAAGGGTCCTCAGAAAACTAAGAGTAGAAAAAACTGGGTTGGTGGTGAACACCTGTAATCCCAGCATTGGTGAGGCTGAGGCCAGAGAATCGTTGAGAGTTTGAGGCCAGCTTGGGCTACTTAGTGAATTCAAGGCCAGCCTGAACTGGGACTAACCAATAACCACAGCTTGGGTTACTTAGTGAATTGAAGTGAACTGAGACAGGGAGAACCTGTCTCAAAACAGACATACAAATAAACAAACAAGAACTACCATATGATTGCCCCTTCCCACTACTGGGTATACTGTATATCTAAAAGAAATGAAATAAACACCTCCAAGAGACACTGGCACTCCTGCAGTAGTCAAGATGTGAGATCAACCTATGTGTTCATCTTTTTTATTCTATTTTATTGAGAAACAAATAGCAATGAGATAGTATCAAAACTGATTAATAGGAGAGTTTCAATAATTAATACATTGTACATTGTTATCTTCTTAGTGGTTATCTATAGTACAAGAAGCAGACAGGATACCCTGTCCAAACACTATTAGTACAAATCTTTCTACTCATTGAATTAAATGAGAGTAGCTATATACAGAGTCAGAGATGAGTATTCCATTGGCATCTAAATACTATAGGTGCATGAATTCAGAAAAACAATCCAACACAGTCCAGCAGTCCACAAAAGTAGTGGGTTATCCGCAGAAGTTGTTGACTTGAGCCTTTTACAGCTCAGCATATTAATATGGCTTTACTTTATGTACCTTGTTTTCATGCTTTTCTGCTGGATGGTTAAGACCAAGATTAAGCAAGACCTATATAACAAGAAATGTAACTTTTTTATCTGATAAGTTCAGTCATGTACCCTCAGGATTTATCCTGTAACCCCAAACTGCACTTCATAGATCCTTTGTCATTGTCAGCCTTGTGGATGAGTCACAGCCATTGATTGACCAATTTGCTCTCTGTGAAAGCCCAAGAGAATGTTTTCTCTCCATGTGACTGTCCATAGGCACATTTTATGTCATGATCACATTCCTCTGTGGCTCCATAATGTCCTTGATCAGAAAATTTGGGGCACAACTGAGTTACATGATGTTACAGTACAGGGTCTCCTATGTCCTGAGTCTTTCCTGACCTTGAAAGGCTAGGGCCAAAATGTTGGCTGGCCTTGAAGCCCTTCCTTTTCTCCAATTTTTGATCTGCAAATTTGTTAACCCTCCAGAAGAGAAGCTTATTATTACCCTGCAACATATGCAGTTCGGTTTACCTTTTTTGTCTAAGTATCAATCATCTTAGGCATAACATGGAACACATATTTTCCATCAAGTACTGATATATTAAACTTTAAATCCCTACAGAATATGAAGAAAAAATAATTAAAAAATAGGAATAAACACATATTTTTACACAGAAATTTAGAAATATAACCATATACAGTTTTGTAGCAGGACAGTCTTATGACATTTTTTGTCTTTTTTCACTTATTACCCTTTATTAAAATAAAGAAAAACTTTTACTTGAGAGACAGTATGGTAATAATTGGTATGTCATGACAAGAAGTATGTATTTAGAAGACCAGAATGACAGGCATTCCAAGCGTGACCTTTCTATTACACACTGCTATCTTCAGTGCAGTTGCTTGTTCCATAGGTATCAGCATGTATTGTTAGTCAGGGTGAGAATCCTACCAATTAACTGCTAGTTTCAAAAACCTATTGATGTTTCTCAGGATCACTGCCTTACCCATCTTGTGTGTATAAGTGTATAGCTTTGCTCTTGTCATGTTTCCTAGCTTTTCTCCTTGCCTTCTCCTCCTTGTCCAGTCCTTAGGTTCTCACTTTCCTTTTAATTGTGTTATACTTTTCTATTTGTATTTCTTCTTTTGAGTTCTTATTGTAGGGAGACTATGATATTTACACATGTGGGTCTGGTTTATTTTGCTATCTTCAAGTGGCATCCACTTAAATATGAAGGATTCGAGTTTATCATTCTTTATACCTGAGTAATAGTCCATTGTATAAAGATACCACATCTTTTTCAACCATTCCTCATGTGACAGGCATTTGGGTTATTTCAAAGATTTCTCCATCACAAATTGTGCTGCTATAAAAATAGGTACACATATATCACTATGATATGATATTTTCAATTCCTCTGGGAAAATTCTTAGTAGGGGGATAGTTGGCTTGAATGGGATTTCCAGTCTTAGTTTTTTAAGCAGTCTCCACACTGATTTCCATAATGGTTGTATCAGTCTGCATTCCCACAGGAGTGGAGAAGGGTTCCCTTTTCCCCAGGGCCTCTCCAACATTTGTTGTTTGTTGATTTCCTTATGACAGCCATTCTTTCTGGGGTGAGATGGTATCTCAGTGTTGTTTAAATTTGTATTTCATGGATGGCTAGTGATGTGGAGCATTTTTTAATTTTATTTTATTTTTTGTCTTTTTGAGACAGGGTCTCACTATGCAGTTCGGGCTGGCCTTGAGCTCACTTCGTAGCTCAGGCTGGTCTCGAACTCACAACAATCCTCCTGCCTCAGCCTCCCGAGTGCTGGGATTACAGGCCTGCGCCACCACGCCCGGCTTTGGAGCATTTTTTTCATATGTTTATTCGCTTCTTTAATTGTGTCCTCTGAGAAGTGTGTATTCATCTCAGATGACCATTTCTGGATTGGGTCTTTAAATTTAGGGGCCCTAATGTATCTTAGTTCTTTATAAATTCTAGAGAGCAGACCTTTGTCTGAGTGCTTGTTAGTTAAGATTTTTTCGAAATTTGTGAGTTGTCTTTTCACTTTGTTGGTAATTTCTTTTGATGTGCAAAAACTTCTCAATAAGAGGTGGTCCCAGTTGTTAATTCTTTCCAGTATTACCTGTGTGATTCAATTTTTGTTCATGAACTCTTTGGCTACCCCTATGTTTTCAAGAGTTCCTCCTACTTTCTCTTCCAGGAGATTTAGTGTTTCTGTTTCAATATTTAAATATTTAATCCATTTTGCCTTCAGCTTAGTGCATGGTGATAGACCTGGGTCAAGTTTTAGTTTTTGGAATGTAGAGCACCAGTATTTCCAGCACCAGTTGTGTTTCTTCCAGTAAGTGTATTTGGCCCTTTGTCAAAGATCAGGTGGCTGAGTGTATTCATAGTGTCCTCTGCATCTTCTAATCTATTCCATTGATCCTCAGGTCTATTTTGTTGCCAGTACCATGCTGATTTTATCATACTAGCTTTGTAGTATAATTTCAAGTCAGGAATTGTAATGTCTCTTGTCTTGCCTTTGTTGGCCAGGATTGCCTTTGCTATTCTAGGTCTTTTCTGGTTTCAAATAAACTTTATGGAGGATTTCTCTAGGTCTGTGAGGTATGTTGGTGGTAATTTGATAGGGACTGCATTAAATCTGTCCAACAATTTTGAGAGTATGGCCATCTTCACAATGTTGGCTCTTCCTTTCCAGGAGCAGGAAATATCTTTCTATTTTCTGAAATCAGCTACAATCTCTTTTTTTCAGAGTACTATAATTTTCTTTGGAAGGAGATTTGACTTCTTTAGTTAGATTAATTCCAAGGTATTTCATTTTCTGAGGTGCTATTATAAAAGCTATTGTTTCTCTAATTTCCCTCTTGGTGTGTTTGTTATCTGGGTACAGGAATGCTATTGACTTTTGGGTACTAACTTTGTATTCTACTGTGCTACTGAATTTGTGTATCAATTCTAGTAGCTTCTTGGTGGAGTTTTTTGGGCCTTCCAAGTAAAGTATGATGTCTTCTGCAAATAATGATAATTTAACTTCTTATTTACCTATTCTTATTCCTTTTATTTCTCCCTCTTTTCTAATGGCTCTAGCTAATGATTCCAGAACTATATTGAATAAGAGGGGTGATAGTGGACATCCTTGTCTTGTACCACATCTAAGAGTAAAAGATTTCAGTTTTTCCCCATTTAGAATTATATTAGCCATTGGGTTGTCATAGATAGCTTTTATCAAATTGAAGTAGAGGCCTCCTATTCCAATTTTCTGTAGGACTTTGCACATGAATGAGTGCTGGACTTTGTCAAAAGCCTTTTCTGCATCAATTAAGAGGATCATGTGGTTTTTACTTTTTGCTCTATTGATATAGTGTATTACATTTGTAGATTTGCGAATATTGAACCATCCTTGCATCCCTGGGATGAATCCTACCTGGTCATGGTGTATGATCTTCTTGATGATTTGCTGTATTCTGTTTGCTAGGATTTTATTGAGGATTTTTGCATCTATGTTGATGAGGGAGATTGGTACAATCTCCAGAAATGATTTTTGGAGAACTGTTTCCTTTTCAATTTCATTGAAGAGTTCGAGGAGTGTAGGGATTATATCTTCTGTAAATTTCTTGTAGAATTCAGCTGTGCATCCATCAAAACCTGAAGTTTTCTTTGTCAGCAGGCTTTTTATCACATTTTGTATCTCTTTGGCTGTTATTGGTTTATTGAGACTTGTTCTTCTTGATTCAGTTTGGGTAATTTGTACCTTTCTAGGAATCTGTCCATTTCTTCTGTGTCTTCTATTCTGTGAGCGTAAAGATTCTCGAAGTAGCTATTGGTTATCTGCATTTCCACTGAGTCTGTGGTGATTACATCCTTTTCATTCATTATTGCTTGTATTTGAATTTTTTCTTTCCTCTTTGTGATGAAGTTAGCTAGGGACTTATTAATTTTATTTAGTCTTTTAATGAAAAACTTTGGTTTGCTCTTTGTTTTCTGGATGTTGGAGGTGCAGCATTTGGGTGTTTACTTGTTCTTTTTCTGTTTTCCTAATGTATGAGTTCACAGCTATTAATTTCCCTCTGAGAACTGCTTTCATTGCATCCCATAAATTCCAAGAAGTTGTGGTTGAATTTTCATTGAATTGTAGATTATTGAATTTCTTGTGTAACTTCATCTGTGACCCATTGATTACTGAGTAGGGTGTTGTTTAATTTCCATATATTTAGGGTTTTTTCTCATTTCTTTTGTCTTTTATTTCCAGTTTCATTGCACTGTGGTCAGATAATATGCATAATTTCTGTTTTTTTGCATATATTTAAGCATGACCTCTGGACTAGTATGTGATCTATTTTAGAAAATTCCATGTTCAGCTGAAAAAATGTGTATTCAGCTGTGGTTGTGTGGAACACTCTGTATATGTCCACCAAGTCCATTTGTTCCAAGCTCTGGTTCAGTGCTGCTACTTCTTTGCTAATGCAAACTACATTCTTTTTTTTTTTTTTTTTTTTTGAACTGGGGATTGAACTCAGGCCCTTGTACTTGCCAGGCAAGTGCTTATTCTTGTGAGCCATATCCCAGCTTCTTTGCTAATTTTTTTGTCTGGTTGACCTATTTTTTGGGGATAAGGGGGTGTTAATGTCTCCTGTAAGACTGTGGTATTGGATATTAGTTTTTTTGTGTCCATTAAGATTTGTCTTATATAGTTGAGTGCTCCCATGTTTGGTGCATATATATATATATATGATTGTTGCCTCTTCCTCTTGAGTTTTTCCTCTAACCTTATGTGTCTATTGATAGATGAATGGATAAGAAAAATATGGCTTCTATGCATGATAGACTGATGCTCCCCTGCTGAGAGGATATAGTCCTATCGTCTGTGACAACATGGTGGGTGTGGAAGACACTGTTTTCAGAGAAATGAGTCAGGTACGGAAAGGCAACTACTGCATGACATCACTCATACGTGGGGTTTTTTAGTATCTGAGTTTGAACCTGGACCTTGTGCCTGCCAGACAGGTGCTTATGCTACTGAGCTATTTCCCTGGTCCCTCACTCACATGTGGAATCTGAAAATATTAACATCATAAAAGTGGTGGGCTTTCTGTTCACTAGGAGATAAGTGGATAAAAACAACAAACTCAGTATACACAATGCAGTACTACTGGGCCATAAAGAAGGGTGAAGTTGAGTCATCTTTAGGAAAATGGATGCTCCATGAGACCATAAGTGCAAGGGAAATAAATCAGACAGATCAGCTTAAATCCTGCATGCTTTCACTTATATGAGAACCCCAAGCTATAAAGCCAGAGCAGAATAAAAGCTAGATAATAAGAAGGGGAGAGACAGGCCTTTCTCACAGAAGAAGGAGATCAAGCCGTGGATGGAGGAGGAGGTACAGGTGGGAGGGGATGGAAGAGGAATTTAGAGGCCTTGCATACATGGACCAACTCCACACATGCAATGTGAACATTTTATACACAAAGATGAATAAAATAGGTACAAAGAAGAAAAAAAAAGAAAGAAAGCAGAGAGTAGAATTGTGGTGACCAGGGCTGGGAAAGAAGAGATTAAGGAGATCTGGCCTAGGGTAAACCCCACGTGTGTGGGGGGACCAAGCTTCTGGTTTCCACTGGGTTCTGCCACAAGGCAGAGCTGCCACAGGTAGCCAGCCACAGGGCATCACGCCCATTCTGTCACAAGGGAGTGCAATTGGGGATTTTTGAAGAGTACAACATAAATTAATTCCTACATGAACTACCATGAAAACAGCAATAGAAGTATGAAAAAAAAGCAATCTTCACTTCAGTTATCACACCTAAGGCAGCCCTCACAAATGACAACAGCACGCTTTAGACACGTATCACTCACACTGACAGCGCATGCGTTTTGCTTTCCTGGCCTTTTTGTAGAGCATACTGGACATCTCACTGGTCTTGCTGACTTGTCAGGGTGTTCTTTTTTTTGCATTTTAGGGAAGGGTCTACAGGGTGCTCAGGGTCTCACTACGTAGATCAAACTCGTAGTGATCTGCCTTTTTATAGCCTCTGAAGAGCTGGGATTACAGGTGCGTACCACTGGGGCCAGGG
The DNA here is from genome assembly GCA_004027165.1 of Ctenomys sociabilis. Taxonomy (NCBI): domain Eukaryota; kingdom Metazoa; phylum Chordata; class Mammalia; order Rodentia; family Ctenomyidae; genus Ctenomys; species Ctenomys sociabilis. The sequence goes on from PVKA01001293.1 coordinate 69,676, forward strand.
AGATGGCTCAGTAGGATAAGCATTTCCCTGGCAAGTGCAAGAGCCTGAGTTCGATCCCTGGTTCTGCCAAAAATACAAAAACAAGCAAAAAAAAAAAAAACAGGTGCGTGCCACCACGCCAGTCTCAATTCCTATCTCAGTGCGCCCTGGGGGCAGGCTGGCACAACAGGCCCAGGGATTGAACCCCCAGACTCCTGTGCCTGCTTGCAGGTGCATTAATCCACTGAGATATTTGGCTGGCCCTTTTGTCAGGATGTTCATATTACATTATATAATGTGCAGTTAACAAGAACATATATGTCAAAAAAATAAAGTATTAGATTCTTAATTATATGTATATTTAGAGCAAGCATCAACACTTTCCCATTAGCTGTATACTTGTTTATAAAACCTAAAAAAAAAAAAATCAAATAAATTCCTATATGAACTACAATGAAAGTACCAATAGAACTCTAAACAAAAATAATCTGTGCTTCAACTGTCACCCCCAAGGCCATCTTCAACCCATCAGACGTTCCACACAGAATTGTCACCTACACTGACAGTGTGTAAACTTTGTTTTCTTGTCCGTTACTGCAGGGCACAATCCTGTCTTTTTAGTTTTCCTGTTGTCCTAGTAGGTCCTTGTGATGCTGCACCGACCTGTTCCCCTGTCAGCTCCACCAGTGCACCTCACAATATTTCTGCTGCGCTCCCCTATGTGGAGACATTTTGTTTTTCTTCTGCTGTAAATGATCTCTTACGAGTTCTAGTGACAATCCTCCTAAGAAAATTTCTCTGTGACATTTTGCACTTATTTTCTTTGTAAACTATGAAACCATTTATCTCATGAATGTTTAGGATTGACTAAAACACAATTGGCCAGTGCTTTGGATTTCACGTGCCGTCATAATTGCTGCACACCTCCCCAAATCGACTCTACCGGTGGTTTTGTTGAGGGAGTTTTCCATCCCAGGGTTCGGTTTTGTCAAGGTCTCCCTATCAATATTTCCCTGTGGTGTGACACTGGCATCAGCAGTACCATTTTGTTTTTCTCCACCATATGTGAAACCAATGTTTAATCCTTCTGAAGTCCAAACATTGTACTATATAATTCTCTGGGTTTCAATCACATTTCATTTGGAATTTCTTTTTCTTTTCCTCATTTCTTTCTTTTTCTTTTGTACAGGATCTATAGGGTCTACAGGGTCTCACTCTGTAGATTGGACTCGTAGTGATTTGCTTGTGTTCAGCCTCCCAAGAGCTGGGATCACAAGCTCACACCACCATGCCCAATCTCAGTCACCATCTCAGTGTGCCCTGGGGGTAGGGTGAGCATGGGTTACTGGGGATTGAACTCTGGTGGCTTCTGAGTCTGCCTATGTACACTCTTTAATCCTCTGAGCTATTTGGCCGGCCCTTGGAATCTCTGCTTCGGTCCCGCATACAGTTCCTCCACTGGTCAACTTGTGAACTATTAGCAGATACTAACGTCAACTGGAATCTGGTAAGGTGAGTGTCGAATGACTCATTGTGAGCAGTTTGTGAGATGGAAGCCATAAGTCTGCTCACATCATTTTATTACTAAAGGAATAAGGACCTGGGGGCTGTGTTCCAGGATAAATTTCTAAACTGAAAACATTATAATAAGCCTTTTGTCTACAAGTGCATTAACTGTTCTGCCCTATTTGGAAGGTTTTGTTGGACCACCCTGCCTGAAGTCACAGCCACCATCAAACGCTGCACCATGTCCATCGAGTCCTGCATCCAGATGGCTGTAGATTGTTAACAGTTGCCCAGAAATCTCTCCCACAGTGAGCAGCCTGCCCCCAGATTATCAGTTCTTTTTCTTCCTTGGTGGGTGGTTTTGTCATGAAGCCTCAGGCAATTTTGAGGGAAACCAAATGTCCTCAGAACTCTATAGACCTTGAGCCCACCCCGGCACTTTCCACACGTCTCTTACATTCCTGATGGTCACGAGAAAGTCCTGCTGAGTGCAGCAGACCTGTGAGTGCTTTCAGTCCAGCTAGCAACGTGCCTGTCATAATAAACACCTCGCTGGTTGTGGCTATTGGTGCATTCAGGAGGTCCAACTCATATTTCAGCATCTGTGTATTTCAGACACCTTGTACATTTTGTCTGCTGCAATCCATTTCCAGAGCTGAATGGTAGAGCTGCCATTTAGTCCAGCAGGTTTCACCCCTGCCAAGATCCTCACTGTATTTTTGGACCTTACATTGGTCTTACATTGGACCATTCCATTTGGTTGCATGATCATTTTGTACCATGTTGACTCATGAAAAATGTATTCAAATTGCTGTTGTCTGTCTCATCTGAAGCAAGGAGATCCGCATTCCCTGTGTCTGTATTGGCCGTTCTTGCACCATTTAGTGTCACAGGAACTTTGGCTCACATGGCCAATGTCAAGGCCATTACCATCTTCATCATCCACACATGAATGATCTGATGACTCACTTTCAACCTCCAATAAAACTTGCAAACCTGTTTTTTTATGTGTCATTGTGCTGAATCATGCTAGTTCTACTAGACAAATCAAAATACTGCTGAAGTACATTTTCATATAGCAGAACAACGGTATGGGTATAGTTTACCCCCCATAATGCTCAGTTAAATGTATGTAAAACCTTTTAGATGGAGCATAAATGTGGGTAAAAGTTCCAGCTTGCTGCTTGTGCACACAGGCACACACCCTACTGCTCATCATGCCTTAGGGGTAAGCACAAAGAACACTCCCTGTATCTCCCAGGCACAGCTACTGAGAGGCACATCTGGCTATTATGTTAAGGTAAGAATTTGTAGTAGAAAATTATAGGGCTTTTAAAACCTAATGCTATGTCCTGTGGAGAAAATATATTGACTATCTTAAAATAGCCTGAAGAAATATATATATTTGGTATACCAGGCCTCACTACATAGCTCGGACTCGTAGTGATCTTCCTGTCTTCAGCCTTCCCAGCACTGGGATTACACATATGTGTCACCATACCCGGATCTCAGTGGCTGGCTCAGCATGCCCAGGCTTGGGCTGGCATTGGCACATGGTGCTAGGGATCAAACCTCAGTTCCTACACTTGCCTATGCAGGTGCTTAGTCTGCTGAGCTATCTTGCTGGCCCTGAAGAAATGAGTTTGAATGCTCTTACTACAAAGAAATCACAAATGTGAGGTAATGGATTGTCCACGCCTATAAAGAGCATTGGTGTGGTGGTGTGATCCTCACAGAGGAGAGTCCAGAGATCCCAGTTCATACATTCCCTGAATTTCCTTCCTAAGCTTCTCCCAAAAGCAACAAAACAGCCGTGTAGACACAAGAACTTCTTTGCTCAAAGCAGAAACAATTCAGACATGGAACTTTGATTTGCCTGGCTTCTCTTACCTTGCCTGTGGGTTAGCTCTACTGTATTCTGGTTTGTTTACAGATACAGGGAATGCAGACCTCCTTGCTTCAGATGAGATAGAAAACAGCAATTTAAGTACATTTTTCATGAGTCAACATGGTACAAAATGATCATGCAACCCAATGGAATGGTCCAATGTAAGAACTAGGTCCAAAAATACAGTGAGGATCTTGGCAGGGGTGAATGCTGGACTAAATGGCAGCTCTGCCATTCAGTGCTGGAAATGGATTGCAACAGACAAAGTGCTACAAGATGTCTGAAATACACAGCTGTCCATCAGCCTGGACACTCTGATCTGATCATTACATGATATAATATGTATCTAAATTTCAATATGTACCCCATAAATATGTGTACTTATTATGTGTCAAAATCAAAACAAACCAGAATACAGTAAAGCTAACCCATAGGCAAGGTGAGAGAAGCCAGGCAAATCAAAGTTCCATGTCTGAATTGTTTCTGCTTTGAGCAAAGAAGTTCTTGTGTCTACACAGCTGTTTTGTTGCTTTTGGGAGAAGCTTAGGAAGGAAATTCAGGGAATGTATGAACTGGGATCTCTGGACTCTCCTCTGTGAGGATCACACCACCACACCAATGCTCTTTGTAGGCATGGACAACCCACATATTTTTTCTCCCCACCTCTCCAAGAGGGAGGCAGCAGGCAGAGGCTTTAGGACGATACCACGGCCTTCCAATCAGAGTCAGCAAGGGACTCTGGGGAGGAGAGGACCTGGATCAGTCTCCAGGTGCCAGCCTCATTACTCTACATGTAGATAGTTAGAGATAGAGTTTTCCTTCACTGCAATAATCCAGAGAGATCAACGCAGGAGTTGAAATTCAGGCCACAAAGACATGGATCTTTAGAAAGAATAAGGCCGAGAAATAATTTTTACTGTACCGGGAATCAAACTTAGGACCTTGTACTTGCCAGGCAGACACTCTGCACCAAGCTACAAGAAATGTTTTTACATATTAAAAAGAATTTGTAATCCCAGCTACTCTGGAGACTGATGCAGGAAGATTCCAAGTTCAAAGTCAGGTTGGCCAATTTAGCATAATCCTGTCTCAAAAAAATAAGAAGGGGTAAAGGTGTAGTTCAGTGGTAGAACACATAGGTAGTATGTGTGAGGCCCTGAGTTTGATCCCTTGCATGGCAAAAGAAAAAAGAAGGAGCGGAAGGAAGGAAAGAAGGAAGGAGAAGAAAAGAAAGAAAGAGGTGTCTTGTGGGGTGAGCAAAACACACTTTCCACTGTTTTACTTTGAATCAGTTGCCCACCTTCAAGGAGCTAGAGATCTCGTCCTAATAAATGATGCGCTAGATTCCCAGGTTGCATCAAATCAGAAGACTGGAAAAGCTCCCTAACGTCTGTCTATGTGGCCAACCCCATTTGGCCCTGGGCTCCCAGGCATGGATGCTCTCTGCCGGGCCCTGTGGCTGCAGATGGTGCCTATGGAGGAGGCGTAGGCCAGTGTTTCTCTGCCTGACTTCTGCACAAGCAGCTCTGCAAAAATACCAGTTTCGGGGTTCAGGCAAGGCAGTCACATGATGTTCCCTTCGTAACACTTGTACTTAATCATAATCTGGTTTTTATTAAAAAGGGATTGGATTGGAAAAATCTAAAAACCACAGTCTAGGATGAATACTCAAGATTTGGGGCAATTCAAATATGAACCTCTGCTCTGGGGCTAGGGCTATAATTTAATATGTAAAATTAAATGACAATGTTTGCCCTTAGAGTTTTAGTTTTTATCCATAGATTAAGTAACTTACAGTCAACTGAGTAGTCTGTTTGCAGTAGTCTGTTTTCAGTAGTAGAAACTGACTGCTAATCTAATTTGATACTGTTTCTCTGAGTATGTATGTATGCATGCATGCATGTATGGAATGGAGACATGGTCTTCTACTTATTTCAAGCTGGGCTCAAACCTGCTGCCACACTTGGTTGCTTCTGTGAGTTTTTAAAATAGTTTTCATTTTGTCTGTGTTTCCTTCCTTTCCTCCGTGGTTTCATTAAGCCAACCTTTCACACAGCCAGGTTAACAGAAAAACTGCATAGCAGGAAAGGGCCCTGACAGGTGAGAACAGTCCCTGCTCAGCCTCTTAAGCTGAGCATTGGGCATTATCTGACTAAATAGATAGGACACTGTTGTGTCCGCAGTACGGACGAGGGCACTGCGATGCAAGGACCCGAAGTCTATCCACGCTGAACCCTCCAGGGAAGGCGAGGTCCTTGGTGGTAGCCAGCCTGGACAAGAGGACGGGAGGTGAGAAGCCAACACCAGGAAGCCAAGTAGCAGAGGCCGCAGCAGCTGGGCTGCCTGGGAAGAAGGCACAGCCCTTTCAGCTTCGGCCTGACCCCCAGGGACCACAAACAGCGTGACGTTGACCTTGACATTTAACCAATCCTTGCAATTCCTGAGGAACACCAAGGTTGCCCTTTGTTTGTTTTCTTCTCTTTCATTACTAGGGACTGACTGAACACTCAGGTCTTTGACCTGACCTACGAGCCCGTTTTTTACTTTCTATTTCGAGTCAAAGTCTTACTGAGTAGATAAATTGTCCAGGCTGGCTTCAAGTGCTGGGACCACGGGCACCACCAGGCAGGGCCCCAGATCATGATTTTTATAGGCCTGGATGGACTACAGGGAGCCTGCGTGTGCGGCTCTGAGGGATTGGAAGCCTCGTCTAGAACTGAATACGAAAGCCAAGTCCACGATTCCCTCGAGCGAGCCATAGCAAAGAGCAAACCACGCCCCTTCGCATCAAGCCATGGGGACAAGTCAGGAATTAATTACGATCCTTTCTTTTTTATGTCAGGTTTCCCAAAAATGCTCTGTAAGAACAAACAACGCGCCGAGGCGGGAAGGGAAGGAGAGGGTTTGGGGCGTGGCAACGCCGTGAAGGCCGCGGGGCGCCGAGGTCCCCGAAAAACCTGAACCCAACCGCTGCGACACCCCCCCTCCCCCGCATCCTCCACACCGCTACACCTTGCTCCGCAGGGCGGTCGCAGCAGTCACCCTCGCACGGAGGTCCCCTCGAGGGAAAAAAGAGGTCCTCATCTCGCTGTTCCAAGCCTCGCCCCTTTCTCAAAAAACAAAAAGAGTCAAGAGGCTGGGGGCTGGGCAGAGCTGTCCGCACCGGCGCCTGGGCCCAAGGTCCTTTGTGCGCTCGTCCCCCAAACACAGACCGGTCCCCAAGACCAGGGCGGTTGCCGAGTGGCTGCGCGCAGCACCGTACCGACCGCTCTCCAAGGTCGCCGTCCCGGGTCCCCTCGGCCGGGTCGAGGGGTGAGGGGCGCCGCGGCCTCGCGCCCCGAGATCCCCGGTACTCACGTTCCCAGCTGTCCCGGCGCACGCTCCTCCGGCCACGGCCACTGCAGTTGGAATGCAAGCCAGCGGCCCCGGCCGCCAGCTGGGAGCCCCTTCTACCCCTCGAGGTCCCCCAAAACGCTCCTTGATGCGGCCGATGCAGCTGCCCGGTTTAATAACCGAGTCCGACCGCGCCCCTCCCCCGCCTGGGGACGCAGGCGACAGGCGGGGACGGAGTCGAAGGACTCTGCGGGGCGACTAGAGAATTGACCCCAATTCTCCAGGATCCCCCCTTCTTCCCTGTTCACTCAGAGCACAAATCCGACCCCTTTCCTGGCAGTTATTCTGAAATAAAGCAAGAGGCCCGCGCCTTTCCAGTGAGCCCGGCCCGCAGCGCCAAGGCGAAGGATCTTACGCGGGGACCCTCAGCCCCAGGCCACCTGGTCGGAGGTGCTGGGAGCGCCCCGCGCCGCGCCCCGCACCACACTGCATCCAGTACCTTGCCGTGCACCACACCCCACTGTATCCAGCACCCCACCGCGCCCTGCCCCCCACTACATTCAGCACTCCGCTTCGTCCCGCACCCCATTACATCCAGCACACCACCGCGCTTTGAACCCCTCTGCTCCGGGGTCCAGGACTCCTCCCACAGAACCTTACCGTTTCGGGGTGCTCCGCTGCGGCGCCTCGTGGACCTGGATCATTTCCAAAGCTCAGGCTGGCTGCTTCCCCAGCGAGACCTAAACAGTGTCAGGCCGGAAGGAATTAGGATTCTGCTTCGCAAGGGGAATGCCGAAGCAAAAGCTTCCACCCGAAGTTGTGTTTTATAAGAAGTACGTATTAAGCCCAGGGATAGGGGTGCCCGGCAGCCCGGCGGCCACGCCCCACGGTCCCCTGGGTCCAGGCCCCAGCGCCCCGCCCCCGCGGCACTACCCTGGGCTGCCCAGCTCACTGCACCTGCTTCTCCTGGAGTGGTTTCCATGGAAACCTTGAGCAAGGCTCTCGGGGCAGACGCGCAGTCACCCTGACAACTGCGAAGCAGCTCTGAGGCCAGGAGGAATGTCCGTGGGCGCCCACGCGAGGGTTTGTAGGGTGGACTGCCAGGCAGAGATGTGTGGAGAATCTGGGAGCAGCGCCCTCCTGGGAGGGGCCGGTGGGTACCGCGGCCCTTCCCAGGGGAGTTCATTCTCCGCCTGAAATGCATTTCATCATTCTTGCCGGCATCTCCCCCTCGAGTTGCCTAAGACGTTGCTTAAAAGTTATTTAGTCCTCCCTGAGCACTAAGCACTCCTATGTGGGAGTGACAGACAGGATTCAAGGATTCACCAGTGAAACCGGAGCAGAACTGAGGATAACGCGACGTGTGGACTTCCTGTTCAGGAGCTGAGGAACTGCTCCACACAATCTGCTCTACCAGACCATGGCTACAAAGGAAGAGGTTTCTGTGGGGAAGGGGCATCGTGAAGGAGATCCAAGATCTGTCTTGACGACTGACTTAACTGTCCACGCCCTACCTTGTTTCTTGTGAGGGACAGTTTATGCTCATCAAACTACCAGTAGGTATGCAAGTTAACAAAGTTGCCGGTTATCACAGTCCATGCAAGGCATAAAAGGACTGCGCTCAGGCACACATGTCCCCTACTGGTTTCTCCTTAGAATAAACCATATATTCCATATCTGAGTCATTAAAAGCTTAAAAGTAATAGCAGGTTTGGATTAATGAGATTTTTATATATGCACTGTAGACACATAATAATAGTAATCTCTGGGTTATAGCTGAAATACATATATACAAGTACATCTTTTAAAAAGTCAAATAGAGGGGCTAGGGAGATGGCTCAGTGGAATAAGAGCTTCCCTGGCAAGCACAAAGGGCCTGAGTTCAATCCCCAGTTCTGCACACACACAAAAAAAAAGTCAAATAGATGCATTTCTAAAAAGTTTCCTATACATCCGATATTTATAAAGCAAGTGAGGTTGTCACATCTAAGGAAACAAGTGCGTGCAAAAGAAAATATCCAGGAAAATTTCTGTGTAATGCCAAAAAAAATATTTTGTCAAGAACCATCAAATTTGTGTTGCGAAAACCCTCATGTTGTGGCCTGATTGTTTTAAAGTACATACTTTATTTCTGAATACCCACACCCACGGGCTTGTTTCACTGGAGACGGGGACGTGGTGTTAGCAATATGAAGACAGCTGGAGCATCAATGTTTATTTGCAGATGAAGATCCCGCAGACAAAAATACACATACCCAGCTACAGAACAGCTGTTCATGTTTCAACTTTGAAAAAAAGAGAGCCATTAAGTAAATAATCTTTGTTTCTGATAAAAATTACCAGTGAATATTGCAGAAAGCAAGACGATGAGGGTAAGTTGGCTCAGAACACTAAGTACACAGAACATGATGGAGCACGCCTGTAAGCTCAATGTTCTTAGATGCTGAGGCAGGAGGATCACAACTTCCAGCCTAGGTTGGGCAATTTAGTGATTTAGTGAGACTCTGTCTCAAAAATAATAAAAAGGGGCTGAAGTTATAGTTCAATGAAAAGGTTAGTACTGGTTTAAAGTTCAGTACTGTGAAAGAAACAAACAAAAACTAAGCAAAGCAATTGTCTTAGTGACTTTCTTGCTCACTGAGACATAATACATGAGCCTCACAATGCTTAAAGCAGGAGCAGTTTTTGTATTACAGTTTGAATTCAGGACCTTGCACTTGCCAGACAGGCGCTGTGAAACTGAGCTCTGTCTCCAGCGCCAAAGCAGGGAGGGTTTAGTTTTAGCTCACAGTCTGTAGAGGTTTCAGTCTGTAATCAGCTGGTTCCAAGGCAGGGTGGCACATGGCATGGGTCAACAGTTCATGGCAGCAAAAGCAACAAGAGAGGCAATCTTTTCTGTTCCTTATATCCAGTCTACCAGCACTAGGGCAGTGCCAGTCCAGTTACTGGACTGATCCAGCAGTCACCTAGCCTTAATCCCAGAGTTGCACTAGGAATCAATCACACACTCTAGATTTAGCCACTTCCCAAAAACAAACAAACAAACAAAAAAAGCCAAAACAGTAACAGCAAACCTTATGATTGCATGAGGCTTTGGAGGGACATGTAGACACAAACCATAACAAGTGCACAGGCAGCATGGTAGAGGGGAGCACAGAAGAAGAACAGTTCATGGCCCAGAGGCCAGGAAGTGGAGAGTGATCAAGGGAGGAGGAGGGAGACAGACTTTTCCAGGCCACGCCCCCAGGACCACCTCCTTTGACTAGGTTTCACCTCCCAAATTACATTTATTCATAAACTAGGGAGTGAACTAACAGTGAGGAAGATCATGTCCTCAGGATCCAGTCACCTTTTAAAACCCTCACCTGTGAGGGCATGAGGCTTTGGGGGGATATCTAGAGTTGAGTCATTACAATAATCATTAGAAGTCTATTTAAAGGCAAATTAAGAACAAGATACTATATTCAGACTCTAATACTAACTGGCAGCATTAAGTGAAATTCAAAATAGCAATTATAATCCCACTCTTTCAAAATTGTGTGTGTGTGTGTATTATATGGATGTCAGTGATGGTTTGGAGACAGTTTTGGCTTTCTGCTTACCAATTCTTTCCCTCTGTGCTGCAGATTGAACCCAGGCTTCTAGCATGATAAGCACATCCTGCATTATTAAATTGTACTGCATCCTCTGCTTGCCTATCCATGGCAAACATTGCCAGTGAAGGCTAGAGTGGTTAAGACTGTAGGTTCCCAGATAGATAGACCTGCCTATAAGGCAACTTCTGTTTCCTGCCTGTATGTATGTCCTCATATGACAAGTGAAAGTAATAATATCACCTCATAGAGAGATTAGAAGGAATAATGAGAATACCTGCTGAAGAATGCATTCTGTAGAGCAAAGATGTTAGCATCAATTTTTAGGCTATTTTTCTAGGATTTTAATTCTAGCTTAGATATAGTGAAAGCTTCAATTAGACATTAATTTATATATATAATATTGTTTGTCCACATTTTAGTTTTCTCTTTTGTTTGTATTTATTTATTTTGGATTCATATTGACTTGGCTCTGGAGTCAAAGTGAGGGCCTTTTCACAGATTAACTCTTGCAGCCCTTTTATTTTTTATTTTTTTTTTCTTTTTTCTTGCAGCCCTTTTAAATTTTTATTTATTTATTTGTATTTATGTATTTGGTACAGGATCTCACTGTGCAGCTTGGACTCATAGTGATCTTCCTGTTTTCAGTCTCTCCAGCACTGGGATTATAGGCATTCACCACCATACCTGGTCTCGGTGGCTAGCTCAGCATGTCCTGGGGCAGGGCCAGAACAGCTTGTGGTACTGGGAATTGAACCCTGGTTCCTGTCCTTGCCTAAGTAGGTGCTTAGTCTGCTGAGATATCTCACTTGCCATCTAAAATTTAAAAAAAAAAATTAAGAGGCTCACTAAGTTGTTAAGATCCCTAGCCAGGGTTTCAACTTGTGATCCTCCTGTCTCAGCCTCCCCCAGTGTTGGAGATACAGAAATGTGCCTCATTTTTCAGTTCTACTTATGGATGATGAAGATGATCCATTATGGTAAAATGACATGTTTCATAACAGAAGAGTGGCGTGGGTGCATGATGACAGTGATTGTGACGCTGGCCATGGAAGCTAAAGTCTGTGTACCAGTGAGATGGAACAAGACTCAACTGATGAAGCCACAGCTGATGCAGACCTCTTTGGTTCAGATGATGAAGAAAATAGCAACATTGGTACATATATGACTAGTTGAAATATTGCAAAATGGCCACACCAAATGGAACAGTCCAATACTATAATACTGAGGGTTTCCAGGAGAGGTGAAACATATTGGGCAGAATGCCAGCACTTCCACTTAGTATTGGAAATTGTAACAGAAAAAAATCACTCCATGGGGGCTGGGGAGATAGCTCAGTTGAATAAGCACTTGCCTGGCAAGTGCAAAGGCCTGAGTTCAATCCTCGGTTCTGAAAACAAAACAAACTACATGATGTTATAAAATACACAAAGAGTGAAATACAAGTAAAGTGTTTTGCATGCATCAACAGCCATATTTTAAAAATGCATTTATTATGATACCTCACTAGCTGAACTGATAGCCTTCACAGTTCTACTATACTTAGCAGGGATTTCTCATGGTAATTGCAGGAATGCAAAAGACTTATGGAAACTTTCTGGGTCAAAATATGATCTAGAAATTTATCCCTATGTGAATGCAAAGACCCATTATGCTTCCAATTTAGAAATTTCTCCTGGAACTCAGCCACCAGTTCTATTCTTTTAGTAATAAACAAAGTGATGTTGTGGACAGACTTATCTCATCTCTCAAACTAATCAGAATGTGACATCCAACAATTGGTTTACCAGTTTCCAATTTATTTTACACTTGCTGATAGAACACAAGTTGACCAGTGCAGAAACTACACACAGAAACAAAGCAGAAATTCCAAATGAAATGTTTTAATTTCAAAGTGGAGAGTTATATAGTACAATGTTTGGATTTCACAAAGATTTACATTGGCCTAGAATATGACAAAGAAAAACCAACTGGTAATTGTGTATGGAACATGCAGTTTTCATGTGTGAGATCACCTTGGGTATGACAGTTGAAACAAAAATTACTTTTTTGGTAGGCTATGTTTGTATTTACACTGAAATTCATGTGGATTTTTATTTCTGATGTTACCTTTTAGGTTTCAGAAGCAAATAAACAGCTGATGTGAAAATGTTGATGCCTATTCTAAGCACTCCTTATACATTTGATATTGCATTTTATTGATATCTTATTTTCCTGCTAAGTGCACACTGTACAATATAGGAGGCAGCTCCTGATATATGAGGAAGAGTGGTAACAAGAGTGACCTGTCACATAGGAAAGGAAGGCCGAGCACGTGCTGTCAGTACAAGCGTGACAGGCACACAGAGCATGCTGTTCTCATGTGTGAAGATGTCCTTGGGTGTGACAACTGAAACAAAGATTATTCTACAGTAGACTTTTATTTGTATGTCTGTTACATAGACATTCAAATAGGTTTTTATCTCAGGTTTTGTAAGTGTAGAGCAATGTGAAAACATTGATGTTTATTCTAAGCATGAAATACAGAGTAAGAATTTAATACTTTATTTTATTGATATTTTGACTGCATGTTGCATAATGTAAAAACCTCCTGACAAAATGTCAAGACCAGAGAGCTGTCAAGTCTGACCTACACAAAGGCCAGGAAAGCAACATACATGTGCTGTCAGGGTAGACATTATGTGTGTATGGAACATGATGTCACCATTGATATTTCCACTGTAGTTCACGTGGGAATTCATTTCTGTGGTTCTGTTTTATTTATTTTTTTTATTTTTTATTTTTTTAATAATTTATTTTTTATTTTTGTCTTTTGGCAGAACCAGAGATTGAACTCAGGCCCTTGCGCTTGCCAGGCAAGCGCTTATTCTACTGAGCCATCTCCCCAGCCCCTGTGGTTCTGTTTTAGACTTGGAATACCAAAAGCCAGTTGATGTTGAAAATTTAATGCTTTTTTATAAACAATAAATACTAAAAATTCAACTTTTTTGATAATTTTTCCTGTTCAGCATTCATTGCTTAATATAATACAACCCATAAAACTAAAAATAATAATTCATCAGTAGAAATATTCTAAAGAGTAAGTATGGATTTGATATATCCATGTTTGTGGACTATATGACAAAAAATGCTCTACACCCAAGGGCATAGAGACAGAGATGAGATGGAAAGTGAGACAGAGTGAGAGACAAAGACACACAGAGACAGAGGGAGAGGACAGGATGGAAACTGGAGGGCAAGGGCTGGGTACGCGATACAGCCTTCAAAGACATTCCGCCAGTGACCTACTTCCTCCAACTAGGCTCCACCTCCCAACATTTCCATCATCTCACAATATTCGTTCACTTATGAAACCGTTACCAGATGAATGCATTGATGAGCTAACAGCCTCATGCCCCAGTCAACACAAGACCTAAAGGCCCCAGATCAGAACATTGCCACACAAAGGACTGATCCTTCCAATCACAAGGCTCCAGGAGACATGTCATATTCTAACCCCAACACCAATAACTGGTGAATCTATGAATGGATGAATCCATTCCTATGATCACAGCCTGATCACCTCATAAGTGTCTCGCCTGGTCCCACCGTTAATACCTCACAGAAGTTTTGAGGGACATTCAAACCTTAGCATTGGGGCTGGCCAGAGAGCTCAGCAGATTAAAGCGACTGCTGAGGCAGGATTTGATTCCCTGACTTGCTGGGCTGGCCCTGCCCCTGGAACACACTGAGATGGCAAATGAGACCAGGCATGGTGGGGCATGCCTGTAATTTCTGCACTTGGGAGGCTGAAAACAGGAGGATCACTATGAGTCCAGTCTGTGTAGTGAGACCCTAAAGACCCTGTACTAAATACATAAAAAAAAACTTACCATACCTTAACAAAATTAGCAAAAGTCAAGACTATGGTTTTCATATTTTGCCTAGCAACTTAAGGTGTTCTATATTGGGAGTTTCTCTACACACATAATCCACAAGATTAAGATTTTCTTTCTGTTCAAAGTACTGAACATTGAGCATAGGCCCTTAAACATGCAGGGCAAGTGTTCCACCACTGGGCTGCACCACCAGCCCTAGCTAAGCATTTCTTAGCACTGCCTAAATGTGCCACACTGTGTAGTCATTGGTTGTTATCTGCCTCCTTAGTGCTAGATGGTAAATCCCAGGTTGAGAAGTCCTGCTTGTCTGTGATTACCACTGGAGCCCAGCACCTAGCAGTACTTGGCCTGATGGAGGTTTGCTGAACAAAAGGATCACCCCTCCTCCAGGACCATTCCTAAAATGAAAACTCTGACTGTACATCTTCCCTCCAGCCATTTTCTGCCTGCTTCAGTCCCATTACCAGTCTTTGCTGAACTATAATTGAAAGCAGGACAGAGAGAAACCTTTTGCTTAGCCCCTTGCATCAGAGGGATCACTGACCCTGGCTGCCATTCCCAGGGCGGCACGCCCAGTGCATGTGCAGAATGTCACCACTGAGGCCAAGAAGGGAACACATGGCAGCTGAGGACCATGCCCCTGGGCTGCTCTGGCCAAGTCTGCTCTCTTTTTTCCATCCCTAGTCTTCTTTTTCACTGAAGATGAAGCACTCTGTTTCACATCAAAGCCCAAATTCAGTGTCATCCTTTGAACACATGCATGACACATCTAAACATTAAAAATTGGCATACTTGAAGACCTTTAGGATTAGAAAGGACATTAACAGAAGCCAGAAAATGCCAGTACTCTTGGAGAGGCAATAAGAAAACTTTCTATTCAAGGACCTCAGTAGACACCCATTCATTCCACCTGTCTCATACACATTCCCTTTCCAAGTCGGAACCAACGTGAAAAGCTCTAAAGTGTCGAGAGCCTTTCTCCTTACTGTAGGACAGTAGGACAAATCACATAAAGCTATGAACATAAACACAGTAAATTTGGTGGTGATTTTTCTTTTTTTCATTATTTTCTTTCTTTCTTGTCTTTTTGAGACAAAGTCTCGCTATGTAGCTCAGGCTGGCCTTGAGCTCACTTTGTATCCCAGGCTGGTCTTGAGATCACTTTGTATCCCAGGCTGGTCTTGAGATTGCAATGATCCTCTTGCCACAGGTTCCCAAGTACAGTGGTTACAGGTGTTCATCATCATGTCCATCCAGTGATGGCACTTAAACGTGATATGTTGCATGTTGGTTATTTGCTACCAAGGATATACACAGGACCAATGTTTTTAGAGGAAATACCATATGGATGGGATTGAACCAACCCTGAATTCCTACTGGGGGTCCCAGTAGGTTTGACACAACTAGCATGTTTTGGGGACTCCTACTGCAGACAACAGGCATGCTTTTCCTTTCAGCCACCTTATGCTCCAGGAGGGTCCCTCATTTACTCTTTGCAGATCAGAGACACAGAGGGTTTGCTTGATGTCCTGAAGCTCTGGTAGAGCCAGGCTTTGAACCAGTTGCATGCTGGGAAGCTCAGGAGCCACCTCAGAGCCAGGGAGGCTTTGTGAATGGGGAGGAGGATCTCAAACAGAGCAGGAATCAAGGCCGAGGGACACTTGATAAAAGGTTGTGGGAAGCCTGTCCTCTAGGTCAGGACAGAAATAATGGGTGTGGCCAAGGGCTTAGCCTAAAGCTGATCTTTCCTTTTTTTGCAGTGCTGGGGAGAGAACCCAGGGCTTTGGCAAGTCAGGCAAGTGTGCTACCTCTGCTAACATCCCTAGTCTCAAACCTATCAGCCCTCTCTTTTCTGTCCAAAATAAGCATGTTTTTTTGTTTTTGTTTTTGTTTTTGTTTGTACCAGGCATCAGATTCAGGACCCTGTGCTTGCCAGGCAGGCACTGTGCCACTGAGCTACATCCCTGGCCCTATGGCTCTACGTAGGCCTTGTGCTAGCGAGGCCCTGGTGAGTACCTGGGAACATAAGAGCTGGCATCCAGGGGCCTGGCTCTCAGAGCTCTCTGCTCTGTGGAGCAGACCTTCCCTGTCATTCTCATTACTCATTGCATGGTCTTGTGACTTTTAAAAACTTAAACACTATTTTTGTTTGGGGATTGCACTGAGCTATACCTGAGCCCTTTTTAATTAATTAATTAATTTATTTTTGTGTATTTTAGGGAAGGGTTTACAGGGTGTTCAGGGTCTCACTACTAGATCGGACTTGTAGTGATCTGCCTATTTACAGCCTCCCAAGAACCAGGATTACACGTGTGTGTGCCACCACGCCCAGTGTCAATTGCCATTCAATGTGTGGGGGGGTGGGGCTGGCATGACAGGCCCAGGGATCAAACTCCCAGCCTCTGTGCCTGCTTGCAGGCACTTTAATCTACTGAGCTATTAGATCAGTCCCCTTTTTAATATTTGAGACAAGGTCTCATGAAGTTGCCAAGCTGCTTAGGCCAGACTGGAACTTTCACCCTCCTGCCTCCTGAGCATCTCTCCTGGGGGTCCATCTCCAGCAACTCCAAGCAAACTGTGCCTTCTGGAGGTGGGCGGTGGGGATGGTGCACAACAGCATGAGTGTGCATGCTTATGACCAGGAAGGTGATGTGTGTTAGGGTGTAGGCATTTCACCAGAACTTTAAAAATGGGACCAGGTGTCCTTATCAAAACCCTTCATTGCCTTATAATTAGATACTATGGCTATAGCCATGCTTGAATATTCCGGAGCCTGGGCTGATAATCACAAGACACCCCTAATATGGGCCCCCTTCACCCTTATTAAGCCAAGGCTGGGGGGGAGGGGAGAGGGAGGTGGATGCAGGCAGACCAGAACAGAGCTTTGGCTTCCACTTGTCTGTACCTGGTGGTCTATTTGCCTTTTATGCTTTTATAGCCAACTTAAATCAAGGCATGGTTGTCATTTATGGCCTGAGAATGTGTGTGGATGCTGAGCTTACCTGCAGCATGTATATTTTCAGGGCAGACATTAGGCATAAAATCACTTTCCCTCAGCCACAAGAAGCAGCATTTTCTGTTTCATTAATGCATGGTAGAAGGCAATGATGACCTTGGGAGCGGAGAGCCCCAGGCTGGCCCCCTGAGATGTTCTGTAGCACCTGCTTCTCCCTTTCATCTGGAGAGCATTTAAAGGTTCTCTTCATATTGCCTACATTTGCATTCATTAGTTAGTAAAATTCAGAAATAGACTCAGCTAGAGGGATGATTTTGAGTGCTAGACATTTTCCCAGAGTGGGGAGAAGCCAGCTATTAAGTCCTGATAACAACAGCCACTGTTGACTGCATGTTTCTCTGTACCAGGCTCTGATCTCACTGTTTTCCGCACTTTATCACATGTCACACTCACAGCTCTGCAGGGGACCCATGGTCTGGATGAGGAACTCATGGCAGAAAGCAGTAGTTTAGTTGCTGAAGATTCAAGGGGACAGTGAACAGCCCAGGCAGTGCCTGCCTGTGGTCTGGTATCCAGAGCCCAGCATGCTTTCTTTAGGTGCTGCAGCCTTCTCATTGAGCTATATCCCTACTCTGAAATAGGGCCCTGCTAAGTCACTAAATTTCCCAGGCTGGGTTTAATCCTCCCATGCTCCTGTCTCAGCCTCTGAGAGCTGGGATTACAGGATTAGGGCACCACACCTGGCTTACTGATTACACTAGCATTTGGTTCACCTGACATCCTGTACAAGCTGTAACACTTTGCTGGGCAAGCAAGGATCCTGATACAGGATTGTCAGAGCTTGGAAAGGTACGTACCTACCTTGCTGGAAAGGTACGTACCTACCTTGCTGTGAAGAAAGTAGGAGTGAAGTGTAACTCTCCACCACCAACAGCTTTTCTTTAGAAGAACAAAAGAGCCTCTTCGTACCCCAGGCTCTGATGCCTTCTGCCATTTTAGATAAGCTGCAGGCCTTCAATAGAACCCGAAGGCTGGTGGGTGTTCTTCATTTAAAAGTTGCAGTGACCAGAACAAGGGATAAAGCAATACCCAAAAAGCAGCTTAGTGATTTAGTGAGAGCCCTCCTCACTCAATAACACAGCAAAAAGGGCTGAGGAGGCAGCTGAAGGTCCAGAACTGGGGGAGGAAAAACAGCTGGGAGAGGCACAAAGAAGAGAAAAATGCTAGTGAACTGCCTAGATTCCTGTCCCCTGCAAGGGACTCCAGGCTTTCCAGACTGCTAGGAACCCTGGAGCCTGTGAGACTCATGGCCAGTGGTTCTTGGGCGAACTGGATTGTAGGCTGTCCAGGCTCCGGTCATCTGGAGGCAGAGCGGCTCCTCTCTAGGGCCCTTGGGCTGCCCTGTCAAGAGAGCCGGCCCTGCAGTCCAGTCATCAGTGCCCTTGCACTCCTCCCCTCCCGCCCCTGCGGCATCCTTCGGCCCTCCCTCATCGCTCAGGTGGGGAGTGCTCTGCGCTGCTCCAACCTCGCCTCAGCCTCTCCCCTGTGCTGGAGTGCACAGTGGGAAAGGAACTCCTTCAGGAACCCAGGACCACAGCGGCTCAGAGCTCCCTGGAGAGTATCCCTGCCTTGTTCTCCAGCTGAAATGTTTTCTTTAAAAACCCGAGCTCTCTTGAGATACAGGACGCTGAATTTGATTTAGAAAGATTACGTTTTCCAGACACAGCACTTCTCTATCTGAATTTAGCAAGTCTGAGGCTGAGTGAACAGCACGCTCTGTCTCGCAGTCTTCTGAAAACTGAGTCATCGGCAGATCCTCGGGTGCTTGGGGAGCGGGTGGAGGAGCCAGCAGAAACATTTTCTGGATAATGTCAGACGCCAGAGACGTCTAAACCTCTATTATTTTAAGAGAGAGGGTCTTGCTGTTGGCTGGACCAGCCCTGAGCTCCTGCGACCCTTTGAGCCTCTTGCCTCACCTTCACGATAGCTGCAGCAGCCGGCTCCTTGGGCTTTTGTTTAGGGTTTTGCAGCCAGACCTGGGGTCCACGGGTCCACAGGGTACTGCTTCGTGGGGCTGGGGCTGGAATGTGGAAGGGACTGGCTCCTGTGCCGACCCGAGTGCCTGTACTGTCTGGTGCTCCCTGATGCTCCCTGATGACCATCTAACACTAATAGAATCTCTTTCCCTTTCTCACACAGCTTGACTCTCTCTGCACAAAAAAGTGGAAGGAGGCCCTTTTCTTGAACACACAACTCATTTCCTTCTGTGCTGCAATCCCTGGGCTCTTCCCTGCCCACCCCAGCCAGGTGTGCCCAGGGGATGCTGGGCCTTTGCACCTGTCATTCTGGGGCAGTGCTCCCTGCTGCAGCCGTGCTGCTGCTTGCTGCCTGAGCCATTTCCTGGTAGATCTCTACCAGTGAGGATGCTGTCCTGCTTGCAGACAGTCTCTGGGGATTCTGGAAACACCTGCTGGGCCCTCAGCACTACTCCCTTGGGATCTGGCTCACAACCATCCTGTCTGGCTCTATGGCACTGTCATTTTCCTGGTCAGCCTTTTCTACTTTTCCTCACTCTTGGAAATCATGAGGATGGTGATGCATTTGAAATCCTGCAGGGTTTTACAGCTAGGACATGGCCGGGGGGAAGGGGACAAAAACCCTCACAGGTGTCTAGTTAGGTGTCTAGTTGTGGTGTGGGGTAGGGGATGAACTCCCTCACAGGTGTCCAGCTAAGACACATGGTGGGGGGTGGGGGACAAAAGCTCCCACAGGTGTCCACCACCTGTTGGTATGCACCAGGCCCTGGGCTCAATAACCAGCAACAAGAAAAAAAGTACAGGAAGAAAAATAGCTAGGGATCATAGTTCTGTATGTATGTATACGTGTGTGCGTGTGTGTGTGTGTGTGTGTGTGTGTGTGTGTGTGTGTCACTAAGGAATAACTGAAATAAGTTTTAGCAAGGGAAAAGTCACCCATTATTCTTTCCCTCATGGCACAGCCCAACCTCCCTTTTGCCAAATGCATACATTTTATAGGTTGGAGAGTGGAACATAGTCAATTTTGTTTTCTTAGGAACTGCCATTGACAGTGATTGTACCTTTGCATAATCCATATTGCTGGTCTGGTGACATAGCTCAATGGCACAGTGCCTGTGTGGCAAGTGCGAGGTCCTGAGTTCAATTCCTGGTACCAAAAGAAGAAAAAAAAAAAAATCTGTGTTGCTATTTCAGCAATCATCGCCCTGTACCAATTGATAGTGGGTAGCAATCGCCCCTGTTCTTAGAAAGGAGGGGGGAGGCTATAGTTAGCTTGCTGCTCCCAGCATCCTACACAGTGTCTGGCATAGAGCTGGCATTGGTATTAGCCTGGTAAGTGAAGGATTCTAAATTCAGTACAACCAGAACAGGTTAGTCTCACCTGGATTCTTTTCTTCCTGTTTTGGGGAATGTAAGTTTGTACAGAGCCCAGAGTTCATGAGCTATGGAACATGGGACATGCAGCCCAAGGGGTTACAGGGAAGATCCAATATTTGCCAAAATCACAGGAAGCTCTCACTGATGTAACCTATGACCAGATGCAATGGTAGCTGAGCAAAGCCCTGGCAAAGATGAGCTCGGTTTGCTCCTCTGGGACCCAGCTCTTAGAGACTTCAGGGGACAAACTGAAGCCACAGCCTAGGATGAACTGAAAGAGCAGAGCTCCCACAGAGATCTGGACTAGTCGACCTTGGGATGGAGAGCATGGTTTGAAGGACTGTGGCGAATGATTCCTGTCAAGTCTCACCCTCAGCCTGAGTCTGTGCTACACAAATGCACCAAGCTCAAAGCCAATACCAAAACAAAAGGCCAACCAGATTTCATTTCCAGTGAAGTGCTCAGAGAGGGGTTCTGGGAAGATGGCCCTGGTGACAGCCTCATCTTCTAAGTCACACCAGTGCCCTCATGAAAACAGTGCGGTGCAGGCATCGCTCAGCAGTAGAGCATACTTGTGTGTGAGAACCTGGGTTCTGCCCCAGCACCGCAAAACTAAAGGGATAAAAGAACAGCTAAGATGCAAATCAGAAATTCCCAGGGACAACCTTTGCAGTGGGATGGGGTAGGGGCGAGGTGGTGTGGGGGTGTAAGCCATCTCCACCATGGCTCACACAGGTATGAGCAAACAAGAGCAGGCCACCGCTGCCCATGTGAAAGGCAGAGCTCTAGAGTAGTGTCATGTTCTCAGAGGACAAGGAGACAGGCCCAAAGCCTCCTGAGCAGCTGAGTGAACACTCAGATAAGGGTTCAAGCAGATTCACATGCACGGCACAACACGTGCTGTGCAGACTGGACACAGGGTCCTCGTAGGACCAAAGCTAAAGGAGGGTGGAGGAGAGTGTGCACTGTGTCATGGCAAACCACAAGATGGAGAAGTGTAAGCATGAGCGGGGAGGAAGGGAAGAATGTGTGCAAGCGTTTGAGGGGCCTGAGGTGCAGCTCAGGGCAGTGAGAGGGTTGAGGCGCTGGGCTGGGCCCTTAGCACTGCCCCAGGACCCCCCCCCACACACACATAAAAGAATGAAAAATTTAAAGTACTCTCCATAATTTCATTGGTGATGGGAGTAAAGAACCCAAGACTGGCAGCTACATAATGTAGGCTACAGGAAATGAGTGCTTGCGGGATAAGCAAGTTCTATCATTCTTTAAGAACCAGGATAGGGGCTGGGGAGATGGCTCAGTGGAATAAGCACTTCCTTGCAAGTGCAAGGGCCTCAGTTCAGTCCCCGGTTCTGCAAGAACCAGTATTGTCAGTGTCTGAGGAAATGCAGGGAGACAGACAAGAGATTCCTGACAAGAACTGGACAGCAGATTCAATAAAAGCCCTGCATTCCAGAATTAGACTGAAATGCACAAGGCAAACTCGGGCTGAGTTCTGTCTATCTAATCCTTCCATCTAGAGGTGAGGCCTGAAAGCAATCCCCAGTCTAGCTGCAAAGAACACTGCCCACCAAAAGAAGCCAAGGCTTCTAGAAGAAATGGTTGAATCTCAGAACAAGATAAGCCTGGGTCATCTTTTCATACCCAATGTCAATGACCTAGAAACCAACCCTGAGAGGCACCAGCCACATACAAGACAACTGCCACACCCAGGAACCTAATGAATGCCATTGGCTGAGAAGCAGGCGCTATCTCCAAATGTCTGAGTTAATCAGGTTATCAGTAAGCATCACTGGTGACCTTGGGAGGGCGCCAAGGAGCTGCCTGCTTAGCTATGGGGTGTTACACCCTCCTCCTTAGCGTAAAAGTAACAGCCACATTATGCTCATGGATTCTATTTTGAGCATGTGGAGTAGGGCCTGGCTTCACTGGGGACACAAGAGGGATGGGTCCAGCATCACCCTGAGAATGTTTCACCATGTGCTGGGGCCACCCCAATGGCCCACACACCTGGGACTGTCCCCCAGAGTGCTGTGTGCGCATCTCCTCTAGGGCGTTGGCTTGGTGGCTGACTCCCCACTGCCCGGGCCCCAAACTGCAGGGGTCAAGGCAGAGCCAGTGCTTCGGTCTTTTCTGATTCAGGCATGAAATCTCCGAGTGTCATTTTATGTGCAGTCTGTTGTTCGCAGCAGCCAGGCGTGCATTCAGATTCATCAGGGGCAGGAGGCCCACCGTGCAGGCAGAAAGGCCAGAGAATCTGCCTCCATTCTTCAAGCTAGCGTGGGGACGAATTCAAGTTCTTAATGACAAAAGGAACCGAGTGTTTCCTACAGGAACTTTACCATTGAGAAATCATACGGGAAGGGTAGCCACACCTTACAGAAGCACTGTAACTGGGCTAAGGGAGTCGCTGCAAGGTAAAGGCTTGCCTCGCAAGTGTGAGAAACTGGCTTTCATCCCTAGTAACACACACACACATGCACACACACACACACACACACACATGCACACACACACGCACACACGGATGTACACGCACGTGTGTTCTGGCTAATAGGTAAGAGTAAAATTTTCACAGAACTCCATAAATACGAATAGTTTTGTGTATATATTTAACATTTTAATTTAAATTTTTAAAAAATGGCAAAATTAGAATGTCACCATTTTGCAAATCCCAGAGAATTAAAGGTTGGAGCTGTTGATCAAGGTTTGGCGAAATCCGACACCGATGCAATGTGCTCCTCTTGAAAAAACACAGCGCCACCTAGCGTGATGCATAAGTCGTGCAATATGAGTCTGAGCACAATGACGGCTTCTAGCAATCAAACTGCGAAGGTAACAACAGGACCATGGTGCATCGCACCAGTCTAGTGCATTCAGTGAAACATAGACTCTGAGATGCTAAAGGTCAAATACTCAGGCTTTTCAAGAGCTAAGGTTAAAAGGAAAGGGATTAGTCCATTCACAGACTTGAAAGACACAAAGCATAAACATAAAGATGGGGGTGGAGAGCTTAAACTAAGCCACAGGGTCCAGGTCTGCACATATAGGTAATAAAACCACGGAGAAGTACAGGAGCGTGTGCAGTGAGAGGCCAGTGCGGGGGGAATGGAGCAGGCTGAACAGCTAGCACCTTGTAAAGGTTTCGTGAGGTCCGCCTCATAAGAACATCTCAACTGATATTTATTTAGAGGGTTTCTATGTTTTACTGTACAGAAAATGTGAAAAGAGAGGAGGAGAGAAAGCTGGAAAGTGGTCTTGAGGGTGGCAGCTCGCACTTAACTGAATCAGACAAGACGGAGGGCCGCGGTCGCCTTGCTCAGCCCTCCCTGCGCTCCCGGTTTCCTATGTGCTGATGGCCACAAACAGTGCTCCTCCCAGAGGGCAAGCAGCTAGAGGGGCCATGAGAATGCCTTGCTGCCGCCTCTGCTGAGGGCGAAAAGAAGACAGGAAGTGTTTGCTCTGCAGTGTTCATTCTGGACAGACTGGGCGATCTACTTTTCCTCACCGTTGACAAACAGCGCTCCGGGGAAGTGGGGGACAGCGCCCAAAACACCTCGTGACACATTACCGATACACAAGACGACACCTCCACTTGAAATTGACAGAAAATAATTTATCTTCTTAAAATGAGTTTTAAACATGCAGCTGTCTTTATTGAGCATAAATACCCTACACACCCCTGTATTATTCTTCTTGGTTCTATTTTCCAAAAGCAAGGCATTTAGAGTCAGATAGTCAAGCTAAAGGCTACCGGACTCTTTTTAGTGTACCGGTGAGTGCAATTCCTAGATTTTAAAAATGAAAACTTGGCCACAGAGGGAGGCCATATCTTTGTAAGAAACATTATTAATATAACGGACTCTTTGGCCCTCTCAATCACTTGGAAAATTCCAAGCAAGCAGCTTTATCTCCTGACAAGTAGGCCCTTTCCTGTTCAAACCCGCAGCCTGCTGAGATTCCTGGACCTGCAATTACAGAGCTTTCCGCAAGAGGGCACTCTTCCCCAGGCGGCCCAGAGAAGCAGAGGCCGAGGCCCAGGCTCTTCTTACCCGGTAAGAATGAAAGATGTGCCTCCCTCGCAAAGGGCTGAGAACCGAAGGGTAAAACCTCAAAAGACAGAAGAAACCCAGTCCCACTGCTGCTTCCCGCAGCCTCCACCTCGGGTTGTGACTCGCCGCAGTTGCTCCGAGACATGTTTACACCGTAGGACGCACTGCAGAATCCCTCCCCAGCGCCTGCACGGTTCAGGCCACCGCTGGCCGCCGTGCAGCGGTTCAAGGCCCCGAGGCCCACGCGGCCCTCGGCGCAGGACGAGCTGCGCGCCCCTTGGCAGAGTGGGCTCCCGAGTTTGCTGGGGCCCAGGCGGGGTGCTCGGCCTAGAGGGCTCGGCGCGGGGCTCCCCATTAGGGCCTGCTCTTGTCCCTCACTTTGCTTACTGCTGTCTTCTATTGAAAGCACATGTCGCTCGCATGAGCAGCCTTGCCCAGACAGTAATACTCTCGAAACTTAGGCCACCTTCCTAGCCCATTTCTAAGAAAGCCGCGGACATAGTCTTCAGACCACAGGAAAGCTGCAGAAGTTCAGAGTGAACAACTCGGAGTAAATACCCGCCACCCCCACCCCGGGAACTCAAGCCTCCGTTTGCTCACAGGTCGAAAGCTCCTACTACTGACCTTAGTTTCTCAGTTCTCTGTGCGTTTCCTTTTCTATAGCACACAACAGCGCCTTAACCCAGAAGGAAGCAGGCTGGGCTCTGGCGAGCGAGTGCGAGGTGCACCGCGGGGAGCCGCAGCACGGCCATAAGTGTCGCAGCCAGAGCAGCCGCCCTGCCGGAGGAGCGAGGCTCACAGCACCCAGGCGGGAGGCCCAGAGCGCGACCGACAGCGGGAGGTGATCGCGGAGGTGATGCGGGCGTGAGGACGCTCGCTCTCTCCGAGGGTCTGAGAGGATTACATTTCGTTTCAGCAAGCCTTTCCAAAAGGTATTTTTAGAAGCAATTATGCTAAAAGCTTGAGGTCCTGGAGTTTTATCTACACGGATATCTCTCGACCTTAAGGTATTGAGTTGAGCTCCTTTCAAGGAGCCGGCGTTTCTGTATACAAAGCAAGCAGCCGCACAGGGAGCACAGGGCTTGGAGGTGCTTGAGTGGGGCCGCGAGGGCCTGTCCTCTCTCTCCCTGGTGGGGCAGGCTGCTCCGCGAGGGGCCCATGAAGACACAATGTGGGACTCTCCTGCGGCCTGGCTCCCAGAGTGGTGTTAGGAAGCCTTGCCGAGCGCGCCTAGCTCTTCTGAACCCACCCCTGCGGACGCCAGAGGTTCCCATTGTGGCTGCTTCCTGCTCATTTTGCAGTACGGGAGTTTTCAGGCTGGGCCGAGGGGGGGGGGGGGTTCGGAATCAGGGCACCCTGAGATCCTGGGCAGAAAGTACACTTAGCAAAGTGCATTGCTCCTGAGGGATGGCCGTTTGCTTTCAGTGGAGTATGGAAGGGATTTACAGCAACCCGTGGGTTATGGGTGGGCACCAAAGCAGCTGCAAGTGAACTGAGGCTGGGAAGCTACACGCGATCAGTGTTAAGCTGTGGTTATCAGGGTGAGCTAGAAAAAAGCAGCCCCAACGTCTCCCCCAGACGGCCATCAAGGGGATGGCCACACCGGCGGCCACAAATCCTAGTGATTAACAAGGGTCCAGAAGTACTGCGCCCACTGGTGATTTCCCGGAGTTTCCCTAAATGCAGGGAGCTATGATCCGCGCTAACAGCCCCGCCAGGAGACCTAGGAGAGCCGCAGCAGCCGGAGTCAGTCCTGCTGCTTCTACGCTGTCAATCAAACAGCTGCTTGTCTGGGGTGCCACCCTTTCCCCCTGAGAGCCCCTGCCTGCCTGCTTGGTCAGGGAGGCGCTGACTACCCCCAAGATGGCACACTTGGCCCAGAGGAGCAGGAGATTGGGGCCGGGCAGCCCGGCTGGGCTGGCGGGCACGAGCTGCCAGTGTGGCGATCCAGGAAATGCCCTGAAAAACCGTTCCCAAAGCCCCCGCCCAGGAGGCTATCCTCACCGCTCCTGGGGAGAACCCAGGGCTGGGCCAGCCCGGACCTCAGCTGAGGAGCGGGAGATTCAAGGCCTCCGTTCGCTTCAAGGTCAAGGTGCTCTCTTCCACGGTGTCCGAGCTCAGCCTGCAGACTCCTGTTCTTTGCCTCTTGAAGGCGGCCCGCACTCACTCTGCGCAGCCTGTTTCTTCTCCTGTCTTTCACAAATGTAAAAACTTCCTACTTTTTGCATTTGTCTCAACCAATTCTTTGTTTAGTGCAGCAAGAACCCAGTAGAGCCGGGCGTGGTGGCACATGCCTGTAATCCCAGCACTCGGGAGGCTGAGGCAGGAGGATTGTTGTGAGTTCGAGACCAGCCTGAGCTACAGAGTGAGCTTAAGGCCAGCCTGAACTGCATAGTGAGACCCTGTCTCAAAAAAAGACAAAAAAAAAAAAAAAAAAAAAAAGAACCCAGTAGAAACTTTTAGAAGGAGACCCCAGAGCCTCCGAAGCCAGCTACACTCCCCCAGATGATCTGCCCTGCCCCTCTGATGCTATTCTGGAAATCCCCACACTGTCCACACAGCTGCAGACTGCACTTCGGAGCCGCCACTCCTACCCGTGAGTGGTGTGCGTCTGCTCACGTGCTCAGCCCAGTTCCGGGCTGGCCCAGGACACTACACCTAGCTGTGGCACAGGTCCTAGTAAGATTGTCTCGGGGGTGGCCGTGATATAGGTAGAGGGCTCAGTGGGGTGCAAGGAAAGGACCCCTGGCACTGGGGATAATGGATTAAGATGGGAATTCTGGAGCCTGGCAACCGCCCTGTGGGCAGAGGAGGAAGCTGAGGCCTCAGCCACGGCTTGAGGAGGAGGAGAGGATGCCGCAGGCCCCAGAGAGGGCAGGGATAGAAGACCCCGAAGAGGCAGCAGACATTGCTGGGAGCGCTCCAGAAAGCCACTAACAAGGCTACCCGTGAGGGCTGCTGCGGAGCTAATGGGGTTCCTGGAAGCCACCAAGGGCTGTGAGGTTCAAGTGCACATGGGCAACTCAGCTACTTAGCCAGACCCTGTGTCAAAGGAAAAGAAGTTTTTTGGGCCAGGGAGGTAGCTCAGTGGCTTAAGCTCCTTCTTGGCAAGCACAAGGTTGTGATTTCAATCCTTAGTACTGAAAAAAAAAAAAGTAAAAGATTTTTTAAAAGTTTGGGGATGTAACGCAGTGCAAAGGCCCTGGGTTCCATCTCCAGTAAAAAAAAAAAAACACCAAAAAAGGAAAAAAGCTGTACCACCAGAACTGTTGTATCAGAAGCTAAGAGGTGCTGATCTTCAAAGGCTGGACTTGCCGCCTTCATGGGAGTGATGCTTTGCTAATCCAAGATTGCCATCCAGAAAGGAGCCCTCAACTTACTGGTGACAGCAGCATAGGGGAAAATAAAAATGAGCTTACTGGGCTGGGGAGATAGCTCAGTGGCAAGAGCACCTGCTTGGCAAGCACAGGGTCCTGAGTTCAATTCCTGGTAACAAAAAAGAGAAAAAAAGCTTGCTAGTGCCTGGAAGATGACAGTGAGATGTTAGAGGTCTTCCAGCCCAACCCCCTAGAGTCGTGTGGGCAGGCACGAGCCCTGTAAGCGAGGCTCCTCCCTCTGGACTCCTCCTCTAATTTGGGGAGCACAAGGAGCCAGTCTTCCAGCTTTCATCCTGGGAACGCAGGGAGGACAGAGCAACATCCCCGTCGGCAGTCCTTGGTCTCCACAGGGCTCATCTCAGCAGCGTGCTGTGAGGCTCTGCTGCACGGCTTCGATCCAGGTCTCTGCCCAGTCAGTACAAATGCCTCTGACCTCACCCTGTGTGCCCTGACTTCCATCTGCAAAGTGAGAATAGTAGTGACCTGACCAAACATGACTGCTGCAGTGTAAATGAATGTGTGTGTGTGTGCATATGCTGACTTAATGCAGATATTACATAGAGTCTGCTAAATGTCTGGAACTCCTCCCTGTCCTCATCTCTTGCTGCTGATTTAATGGACATTTGTTGTCTACTATAGTCAAAGTATTATACCAGAGACCAAGGATGCAGAGCTAAAAGAGCTCCAGTCAGGAGCAAGGGTGCGGGAGCCACAGTTAATTAACATATAATGTGCCAAGAGCCCCCACGGTGGTCTGCCCAGTGTCCTCAGTACCTGGAGGGCACTGATATCTAGAGTATTAAATTGTCCTCGGGGCTCAGAATGCAAGCCGATACGGGGCGTGCGCTGGGTGGACCTGCCCAGCGGACCTAGCCAGCTACCCTGGAGCAAGCGAGGGTGTGCAGTGCACTCATGTGAACACCTAAACCCATGGGCAGCACTGGGACACATTGCCAGGTGGCAGATAGAACTGGAGGTCCAGGGAAGCTGGATGTGGAGGCTGGAAAGAATGGGGAGAGGGCCACGGGGAACCAAGTGTTGCAAAGCTGCTGGGGGCTGTGGCCTGCTTGTACACCCAGTGTTTATGGGCCAAGAGGAGCAGGATCATAGAGGCAGAGCTGGGGTTCAGAGCTAAGCAGGGTCAGGGGTGCAGTCAATGGTACAGCACGGGTCTATCCTATGCCCAATCTGTGGCTCACTTCTATCACTGGGAGAAGATGAAAGAATGCAACAGAGACAGGGAAGAAAAGAAGTAAAAAAAAAAAAAAAAAAAAAAAAGAGGAAGAGGGGAGGGGAGAGGAGAGGAGAGATTGAGAAAAAAAGAACAGAAAACAGTTCCAGCCAATTTCCTCCATGGCTGTGTCCCTTTTTGAAAGCACAGCTGGTACTCCCAGGCCACCAGCTCTGTGCTAAATCTAAGGCCGCCATATTGGTCAATAGGTCAGGGTTCTCCAGAGAAACAGAACCAGAAGGACAGGTGGGGCACCAGGGGCTGGTGGGAGGGTGCTAAAAGCATAGGCCCAGTCATCAGAAGAGCTAGCAGGCCTGGCATCTGTCATGTAGGCTGGAAATTGGGGCAGAAATTGAAGTCCCAGACTTGAGTCCAAGCTGAAAACCTAAACAGGATTTCTCTGTTGCCACTTGAGGGCAGAATCCCTTCCCCCTCAGGGGCCTTGCACCTTTTCCAGGAAGGCTTTCCACACAGTGGGTGAGGCTTACCCACACTGAGGAGGAATCTACTTGACTCAGAGTGTACTGGCTCAGACGTGACTGTGTGGCTGTGGTGTACTCGGGGCTTAGCTGCGTGTTTGGTGGGCATGAGGCCCTGGGTGCTTCAAAAGCAAAAGAGAAGCTACTGACATCTGAGAATCATCTCACAGCAACAGCTAACCTGGCTTTCAACAAAGCAGCTGGGCATGCTGGGTTGGCCAAACTGCTGCAAAATTAGCCCTCCTACCATCCAACAGGCACCAAAGACTGGAAGCCACAGGAAATTAGGAGAAAAGGGAGGGACTTTTGAATTTAAAATCCTAGACAATGTGAACCTGTTCTTCCAACTCCCCCTTCCCTTGTCACCTTTTCTAGAAGGTTCTCTCAGAACTCCTGCTCTGAGTTAGGTGCCCTGTGGAACCCCTGCCTACCCACTGGCGTCATCTCCCAACTGTGTCTTCTATCTTTGCAACCCAGGATTTTCACTTCATTGTGTGCCCTAGACAAACACTTGGTAAGTGTTCACCTCTGAAGTTCCACCTCTTGCAATTGTCCCTGCACCTCCCCACTGAGACACAATGGAATCCGAGCTGCCTGCTGCACCGGATGCCAAGCCGGCCAGCTTCAGGATGGTTGTGTGGTTGTGCTCGGCATTGCGCTTGCCAAAACACACCTCGCGCCCAGCGATGAGTTCCTCTTCACTGCGTAATGCACTAATAAAACCCACTTTCCTCATCCCCATCAGATAGCAGCTCTGAGTCACTTCCTTAGGTGTGGGGGTGCAGGAAAGAGTCTCCCGTGCAAGGCTGCGTGCCAACTTCTCAGCTCGCCAGTTTTCATTCCCTCTTTCCCCTTGGAAGTGTTTCTTTATTGGATGCTGCTTGCAGGGGTACAGACTCAGCACTCCAGGAATTTGCAGCCTGGGGCTCAAGATTTCACTTCTGTCTTCTTAATGAGATTCTGGATTCACTTGCTATTTTTCTTAGAGCAATAGATGTATTCATATGGAGAAGTAAAGCTTGGGCTGAACTAGTGTGGTTTTTTTTTTTATTTTTTATTTATTTATTTTTTTTATGAGTTCACCTTTAAGTCTGGCACCAAATTAAAGCTTTGGTCATTGTGAGGATCTGGGCCATTTAAAATTTTGTGCCATATTTCCTCTAACAGAACGTGACATGTCCAAATACCTTGCAATGAGCTGTACATCCAGGTCCTGCAACCTCTGCGAACTTAGCGTAAACCCAATACAGAAAAACCTCTCTTTCAGTCCTTTTTATGGCCGATTCTTCAGAGTTGAACTTGGCAACCAGGTGAGAGAAGAGGTAAAGTTGTAATTATCATCAAATTGCCATTAAATTCTGAGTTTTAGAATGTTAGAACTAAAAATCTGTCCAGAGTGATACTTCATGAACAAGAGATGTCAAGATCCGTGTCCACTGGCTGTACCCACATTCCCAGGGAGCCCCTGAGGCCTGTGCCTGTGCTGTCCAAGTGCCAGAGGACTCAAAAGTGAGTGTTTCTTGGCATCAGTTCTAATTCATATGATGATACAGGGACACTGACTAGGAGGTCCCCACCCCCACTGTACCATTTTCAGCTTTCTGCGTGGCTTGAGAAAGCCCAGTCTGAACAGTGCATACGGCAGCACTATCAAGGAATGAAATTAGATTTGAAACAGAAATTTTATGAGATATAAACAATATTAAGACACCTAGGTATTTCAGATGCACATAGCTATAGGAATCAGATTTATCTGAAATCTTAAGCTAATAGATTTGGCGGGCAGTTTGCAGATGATACAGAGACGCCTATTCCCCAGCACGGTGCTGGTACTTAAATTAAGGGCCTTGCACATTTGAGGTAAATATTTTACCAGTGAGCTACACCCAAGCCTCCTCCCTTTTTTAACTCTGGACTAACCTCTGGCCAGTAAACCAGATCCAGTTCAAGCTTCTTCTGGCAATGAAACCATCTTGGCAGACAGCAACATGTATCGCCATTGCCCCGGTGGCTTTCACAGTGTAAGTTTGGGCAGAGTTGGATAGTTACACCTGAAACTAGGAACGACAAACCTGGTAATATTTGCCATCTGGTGTTTTATAAAACAAGTTAGTCAACTCTCAGTCTAGCTGATCAAGAAGACAATGAATCAAGCCTGATTCGTGGAGGAGTAAATATCTCTTCCACCTTGACCAGCTCGTTTCCAGGCACTGCTAGTGACCAGGCAGGAGCTTTCAGGAGCCATCGCTTAGGACGTTGCCAAGAAGGAGGAGCAGGGCAGGAGGCTGACATCCTTCAGGGCTTTGTGCTTTGTCCCATGTAAGGCCCTCCCAAGAACTTTATAAGGAACCAACCCAAGCGGTCAAGTCACCCACTCACTCTGTTCAGTGACCTAAACTTCCCTCGCTGTCATTCTGAGTTCTCCCTGCGGCCTGCCTACCAGCACTGCTCAGGGGTGGGACAGCCTCTCCATGTGACTCTCCTTAGGCACACTGTACATCATCAGTCACATTCCTCTGTGGCTCCATAATTTCCTTGATCAGAAAATTTGGTGCACAACTGAGTTCCATGATATTACAGTACAGGTTCTCCTATGTCCTGAGTCTTCACTGACCTTCAAAGGCTAGGGCCAAAATGTTGGCTGACCTTGCAGCCCTTCCATTTCTCCAATTTTTGATCTGCAAACTTAGGTTGTTAAACATCCAGAAGAGAAGCTGATTATTACCCTGTGACATATGCAGTTCAGTTTGCCCTAACTATCTGACTAAATTCTTTTTAGTTGTTGTTATACTTTTCTATTTGTAATTCTTCTTTTGATATCTTATACTAGGGAGACTACATGATAAGTACACATGTGGGCCTGGTTTATTTCACTTATGAGTATATATGTTCAAGTGGCATTCATTTAAATATAAATGCTTCAAGTTTATCATTCTTTATAGCTGAGTAATACTCCATTGTATAAAATTACCACATCTTTTTCAACCATTCCTCATGTGATGGGCATCTTGGTTGTTTCCAAGATTTTGCTACAACAAATTGTGCTGCTATAAACATTGGTACACATATATTACTATGGTATGATGTTTTCAGTTCCTTGGGGAAAATTCCCAGTAGGGGGATAGCCGGCTTGAGTGGGATTTCCAGTCTTAGTTTTGTGAGGAGTCTCCAACTGATGTCCACAATGGATGTACTGGTCTGCATCCCCACCAGCAGTGGAGAAAGGTTCCCTTTTCCCCACATCCTCTCCAACATTTGTTGTTGGTTGATTTCTTTATGACAGCCATTCTTTCTAGAGTGAGATGGTATCTCAGTGTTGTTTTAATTTGCATTTCATGGATGGCTAGTGATGTGGAGCATTTTTTCATATATTTATTAGCTTCTATAATTTCATCCTCTGAGAAGTGGATATTCATCTCAGATGCCCATTTCTGGATTGAGTCTTTACATTTGAGAGCCCTAATGTATCTTAGTTCTTTATAAATTCTAGAGAGCAGACCTTTGTCTGAGTGCTTATTAGCTAAGATTTTTTTCGAAATTTGTGAGTTGTCTTTTCATTTTGTTGGAAATTTCTTTTGACATACAAAACTTCTCAATAAGAGTTGTTAACTCTTTCAAGTGTTTCCCATGTGAATACATGTTTGTTCATGAACTCTTTGCCTACCCTTATGTTTTCAAGAGTTCCTTCTACTTTCTCTTCCAGGAGATTGAGTGTTTCTGTTTTAATGTTTAGATCTTTAATCCATTTTGACTTTAGCTTAGTGCATGGTGATAGACCTGGGTCAAGTTTTAGTTTTTGGCATGTAGAAAGCCAGGTTTTCCAGCACCATTTGTTAAAGAGGCTATCTTTCTTCCAGTAAGTGTGTTTGGCCCCTTTCTCAAAGATCAGGTGGCTGAGTGTGTTCGCAGAGACCTCTGCATCTTCTAATCTATTCCATTGATCCTCAGGTCTATTTTGTTGCCAATACCACGTTGATTTTATCACAGTGGCTTTGTAGTATAATTTCAAGTCAGGAATTGTGACGCCTCCTGCCTTGGCCTTGTTGGCCAGGATTGCCTTTGCTATTCCAGGTCTTATCTGGTTCCAAATAAATGTTTTCTTACATATACTTGAGTGTGACCTATGAACTAGTAAGTGGTCTATTTTAGAAAATGACCTGTGTACAACTGAAAAAAATGTGTATTCAACTGTGGTTGGGTGGATCATTCTGTATATGCCACCAGGTCCATTTGTTCCAAGCTCTGGTTCAGTTCTGCTACTTCTTTGCTAATTTTTTGTCTGGTTGATCTATCTTTTTGAGATAAGGGGGTGTTAAGGTCTCCTGTTTAGATTGTGGTCTTAGATAGTAGGGTTTTCATGTCCATTAAGGTTTGTTTTACATAGTTGGGTGCTCCTGTGTTTCATGCAGAGATATTTATGTGTGTTACCTCTTCTCTTGAATTTTTCCCCTAACCAATATATAGTGGCCTTCTTTATTTTGTTTGATCATTCTTGGTTTGAAGTTGAGACTGTCTGAGAACAGAATTGCTATTCCTGCTTTTTTCTCAGGTGCTGGAGCATGTAGTATTGTTTTCCATCCTTTGACTTTCAGCCTATGAATGTCTTTTTGAGTTAAGTGTGTTTCTTGCTGAATTTTGTTTCCCACTGTGCCAGTCTATTTTTCTTAATTGGTGAATTGAGTCCATTTACATTGGTGGTTATAACTGAAATGTATTGACATGATTGTCATGTTATTTACCTACTGTTTTTTACTCTTTTTTGTCCTGTGTTTAATTGTTTGCCCTGTTTAGTGGGTTCCTTCCGTTCTCATTCGTGGAGTTCTGGTCATTGTGGTCCCTCTCTAGAACATCCTTCAGTAGCCTGTGTAGGGATGGCTTTTTCATCATGAAATTCTTTAGTTGATCTTTGTCTTGGAAGTATTTCACTTCACATCAAACTTGAAAGAGAGTTTTGCAGGGTGTAGTAGTCTGGAATTTGTTTTTATAGAGGACTTGAAGTACCCTGCTCCATGCTCTCCTTACCTTCATGATTTGTGAAGAGAAGTTGGATATAATTTTGATGGTTTCTCCTTTGAATGTGATTTGCTTCTTTTCTCTAGCAGCTTTCAGTACATTATTTTTGTGTTGGATTTCTGGGATCTTGACTGTTATATGTCTTGGTGTGTTTTTAGTTGGGTTGAAGTTATTTAGCGTTCTGTATGCTTCAATTACTTGAATGTTAAATTGTTTCCTCATATATGGGAAGTTTTCTGCTATTACTTCTGCCCATATTCTTTTTATAACATTCGTATTGACTCCTTCATTCTCATTGATGTCTATTAATCTCACATTGTTCATCCTGGCATCATCTTGCAGGTGATGGATTATTTTTTCCTGCATTCTCGTTGTTTTCACCTTTTCACTAGCTGCACCAGCATCTTCAAGATCTGAAACTCTGTCTTCACTTTCATTTAAATAGTTTTGTAGACTTGTGATTGAGATTTTAAGTTCTTCTATATCTCTTTGACTCTGCTTCATGTGATCTATTTCTTTCCTGTATTGCTCGTTCAAGGAATCCATCATATTTCTCATCTCCTCTATTTTTTTTTATCAATGTCTTCTTTAGAGTTAGCTGTTAATTCTTTTACTGTAGTTTTTTTTCCAAATTAGGTTTCTTCCATATATTTCTGTGCTTGAGTCTGTACTTCTGATGCTATGATTTCAAAGATTTCTTTTTTTTTCAGAAATTATTTCCTCTCTGAGTTCCTCTTTACCTTTATTCTGTTGTTTCTTTGCTTGTAGATGCTGTTAATTCATATGTTTCAGCTGGAATAGTGTTCTCTGCACTTGTTCTGGGTGGGCATTGGGTTTCCCAGATACATTTCTGGATTTGATTCATTACTTTAGATGCTATGTATTCAAAAATTTATTTTTTTATTTCAGGCATTAATTCTGATCTGAGTTCCTCTGTACCTTTCTGCTGTTGTTTCTTTGCTTCCAACTCTGTTGATTCATTCATTTCAGCTGAGATAGTGTCCTCTGCACTTATAATTGCTGGACTCGAGGCCTGAGATTGCATTTTGCTCTTTGTCTTTGTCATTTTGTATAGCACTGACCTCTGACCTTTGGTGTAGAGCTTTGATGCAGTTACAACCTTAGCATGTAATGAAATTCAGGTGCAGATCTATTAAGTCTGAGATTATCCAGTTATGCCTGGCCTGGATCTAGCTGTTGTGTTCAGCTCCTTTTTGCTGCAGCCCTTCTGGCACAGCAGTGAGCCTGTGGCTCCCCTCTGTTGTGCCCCTGGCCCGGGGAGCACCAGGGAGCGCTGTAGCTCTCCTACACACTCCCAGGCCATGCTGGGCAGGATCAAGGGCCAAAAGAGTCACAAAAATTCTCACTCCTAGGCCGGCTTGGGGGCAGGGGCTTTGGAGTGTTGCAACGTGGGCTGGGCTGGGGTAGATCGGGCCTAGAGAGACACTTTTTTTTCTTTTTTTTCTTTTTTTGGTGGAACTGGGGATTGAACTGCGGTGAGCACGAGACCTCAGAAACCAGGGCGAGGCTCTGCAGCCCGTGGAGAATGATACTGGTCCAGGAGCCAGAGTGAAAATAGATGACTTTGCGTGGTTGGAAACGGAACCACAAGTTTCCACA
Source organism: Ctenomys sociabilis (assembly GCA_004027165.1). NCBI lineage: Eukaryota > Metazoa > Chordata > Mammalia > Rodentia > Ctenomyidae > Ctenomys > Ctenomys sociabilis. The sequence continues at coordinate 105,994 of PVKA01001293.1, forward strand.
GTGAGCGCCAGCTAGGTGATGCCCTGAAGGAGGGGAGCTTGGGGTCCTCTTGGATTGGGGGTGAGGGGGCACAGGAAGAGCATAGAGCAGAATCCGGTAGAGGGAGGAAGTCCCTGATTTTCTCACAGTTGCCTGCTAACTGACGTCTAATCCTGTGCTCTCAGCCTCCAAATACTGGCCTCATATTCTTTCTCAGGACGTCACCACAGAGGCCCAACAGGAACATCAGGCCCGCCACAGCACACCAGATGCAGAGCTTGCCCGTGTGACCAACAGAAGGACTGGAAGACAGCCTGGAGACCAGAACTTGCAATGGCATAATCAACAGCATTCCCCACTGCCCTTGGCTGCCTGAGCCTCTTTTCCTGTCAAAAGCCCCACATAAAGAGTGTGCCATGTGGTTAGTGCCACCAGAGCTGTGTCTGCCAAAAGTCAGCATGGTCCAGGAAGCGCCACCGTAAGTGTGGTTAGTGTCAGAGACCTCTGAGGCTGTGCAGAGGACACACCTGATGAGGCTTAGAGGAAGCAGATGGACCACCCCAGGGGTCATTTAGGGGCTGGGTACCCCAGGCATCAGCACAACTCATCCAGGCAGGACACCCACTCAGGCCTTGTTGTGCTTTGGATAAGTGTCTCCCTCGGGCGTGGTCAGCAGACTGTGGCACTACTGAGAATGGAAGGACCTTTAGGAAGTGAGGCCCTTGGGAGGAAGTCAGGTCTTTGGGGGTGCACCCTTGAAAGAGACGCAGGGACCCTGCCCCAGTGCTTTGGGGCTGCTATGAGCTGGACAATCTTCGTTTGCCATGTGCTTCTGCTGCTCTGATGTACGAGGCCACCACAAGCCACAGCACCAGGCCAAGTGGCCAAGGACTGAACCACTAAGCCTTGAACCAAAACTAATCTTTCCTTTTAAGTTGATTGATGGAGTAAGTATTTTGTTACAGTGATGGTGGCTGAATGTACAGGGTTTTGAACCATGAGTTAGGGCCCTAGACTCAGGGATGGACAAGTGTTTTTAGGTAGCTATGGTGACAGCAGCAGCATCTGGCATGGACTGAGTCCACGTGGGAAGGATCTGCAGCACAATTTGGGTTGACCCCCAGGCCTTGAGGCTCTGTTTACTCTCAGATTATTGTTGCTCCAGGGCCTTTATGAACTAGCCAGCACCTCTCAGAGTACTGTTGCTGCTTGAATCAGTCAGAGGTTGGTGTCTCTTATATCTCAGAACTAACAGAGTCCTCCTTGTCTCAAAGTAGGGAAAAGATCCGGGTAAAGGAAGCTACCCACATACGGGAAAACACCCACCTGTAATCCCAGTGCTCTGGGTGGCTGAGGCAGAAGGCTTGCCAGTCTGAGCAACTTAGCAACTTAGATTCTGTCTCAAAATGAGAATAAGGGAGGGAGGCTGGAGATGGAGCTCAGCATGGAGGCTGTGAGTTCAACCACCCAGGTCCGAAAAGAAAGTAAAGTCGAGAGCTTCAGTTTCCTACTGTTATTCCAGTGATCTTGCAGCCAGCCCTGTGAGGCTTCTCATTCATGGATTCAACCAACCATGGATTGAAAATATTTGAAAAAAACTGCACATGCGCTGAACAAATCTAAGCATATTTCCTTTGTTCTTGCTCCCTAAAGAATATAGTGTAACAGTGACTTACATAGCATTTGCACTGTGTAAGGCATTGTAAGTAATCTAGAAATGGTGTGCACGAGATGATGTGTGTGGATCACAGGCACACAGGTGTCATTTTCTACATGGAGGTTGAGCCCCAGTGGGCTTTGCTGTCTGAGGAGTGTCCCAGATGCTGCGGGAACATTGCACTTTTATGGAGTGGCACAAGCCTGTTGACTTGGCAGTCTTTGTTCTAGAATTTTGTCTCCAGAAGCATTTCTGAATGTTTGAGGCATGGGGCCAGGAATGCAGGTCAACAGTACCATGCCCACCTGGCAAGTGCCATGCTGTGCGTTTGAGTCTTAATACTAAAAACAAAAAGTTGAGGCTAATTGTTGGGCTCGAGCTACATGAAAGGCGATGGCGTCGTGTTCCAATGTGTGATGGAGGTCACCCATGAGGTCGGTGGGGAGATAATCAAGAAATGGTGAGCTTGAGATGCTGCTGGGTACCAGGGGGAGGCACTGAGCCAGTATTCGGCTGGCTTAGGCGTCTGGAGCCCAGAGATCTGGGAGCCATCAGCAAGTGGCTGGTGTATATAGCCCTGAGTGCAAATTCCCAGAAAAAGAAATCAGGAGTGTTTGGCAAGGTAGGAGAGAAATCATATTTGTTGCATAATGCACGAGAGAGAGAGAGAGAGAGAGAGAGAGAGAGAGAGAGAGAGAGAGAGAGAGAAGCACACAGATGTGTCTCACCCTCCAGGAGGACACGCCCTTGGAAACAAGGAGGTCACCGCCAGCCCTGAAAAAATTCACTGCAGGGGGTAGGGGAAGCCAGAAGCCAGGGTGGGGAGTGGGCGGAATTGGGAAGAAGGCAGAGTTGGATGATCTAAGCTTTGGTGGAGAAGCTGAGGCAGCAGTGTGCTCCAGACTATTTGGGGGAATGCTGTCAACAAAGCAGGACAGGGGTGCTGGCGAGATAGCTCAGTAGAATAAGTGCCTGCCTAGCAAGCTCAGGGTCCTGAGTTCAATCCCTAGAACAAAATAAATACATAAATAAATTTTGGGGGCCGGTGAGATGGCTCAGTGGAATAAGCACTTTCCTGGCAAGCGCAAGGGCCTGAGTTCAATCCCTGGTTCTGCCAACAAAACAAAACAAAACAAAAAAAAAAAAAAAAAGGAGGACAGGGAAAGGGAAAAAGAGCCCGGGGGTGGGGTGGGGAATCACAGAGACTTTTCTTTATGCAAGGAGCACCCTGCTTATGTGGAATGCTGAGAACTATGACCTGCCAGGGGCGGGACTGATGGCACAGGGACGGGAAAGGTGACCAAAGAGGGAAATCCTTCAACAGACACCAGGTGTTCACCCTGTGGCCAGGGCGCACAGTGTGAACCCGTGCAGACAGAGGTCTGAGCAGGGTCCTGTTCTTGTGAGCCACATTCCGCAGTGAGCTCCAGTGGGGCCTTTCATTCTCTCTTCCCTTCCTTCCTCTTTCCTCCTCCCCACCCCTCCCCTCCCTCCCTGCCTCTTTCTCCCTCCTTCCCTCTCTCTCTCTTCTTTCCTCCCTTCTCTCTCTATGAAGCCCAACCTGGCCTTAAACTGACAACCTCTGAAAACCCCCCACCCCCGCCTCTTCTTCCTCAGTGCTGGGGTCACAGGTGTGTGTGTGTCACACCTGGCTACCTCCCTTCTTTTTAAAGTTGATTATTCCAAGTTATTTGTCACTGTGACCAAAAAGCCAACTAGCATCTCATCCACCCTAACCCTTAGAGATCAGGAGAGGAGACCCTATGTACTCATGAAGGCCACCGGTCATTCGAGGGGCCTGCCACAGAGCTATGCCTGGAGGCACCATCAGTGAAGTGGCAAAAGAGGGTCTGGGGACTGTGGCTGTGCGCACCTGGAGTAGGACTCCCAGCCTGTGGGACCCCAGGAAAGCAGCTTTCTGTTATTTCATACCACTCATCTGAGGTCATTTACTACGGCACCCAGGGAAGCTAATACAAGGACTTAGAAACTATGGCACTGACTCCTTCCTACAGGTGGCAAAGTCACTGAAAATCTTGAGAAGAGGGGTCCTGAAGCAGAGTTCTCCCTAAGGAAAGGGCATGACCACGAGTCGGCACAAAAGACCATGACAAGAAAGGTCAGGCTGGGTAGGGAAGTAACAAGGTCAGCTTCAAGCACGCTGTGGGCTTTGAAGAAGAAAGAGGGGCTGGCGGGGAGCTCAGTGGCAGCACAGGCACAGCACATGCCCAGATGAGAGCTTAATCACCAGCACCAGAAGAACAGCAAGATAGTGAGGGGTGCTTGGAAGTGACAGTGGGTGAGGTTCTGACAAGGCAGGTGATGTTGTGTCCGCAGACATGGAGGGAATTCTCAGAGAAGATACCAGGAACAGGGGAGATCGGGTAGAGCTGGGCTGGCATGAGGAGGGCAGAGTCCCTAAACAGGAGAGAGTGCAGGACAGGGAAGAGTAGGTGGATGCAATTGCCAGCGGCTTCGTCCTCTCCTGGGGCCTGGCTGCTGGTCCTCAGTGCCTAGCTTGATTGCCCCTTGCCCGGGGGCAGCTCTCCCTGTCACCTGGCACACCTGTGCAGGGCTGCCCAGCACCCCTGCAGCGTGCAGCTGGCTTCTCAGTGTCCCAAGCCTGACAAGGACTTCCGAAGGGCAGAGCTAAGGGGCTGGAGCTTGTCTGTTTAGATAAATGTCCAGATTCTGTCTCAGGATTTCTAGTAGTGTGTGTTGACCAAAATGGGGCCAGTTACCCAAATCGCAGTGCAGTCACACTACGACACTACGATACTATGGTACTCTGACACAATGCCACTGTGACACTGTGGCACAAATGCACTATGGCACTACAGCACTATTTCACTATGGCACTATGACATATTTCTCTGCCATTATAAATTATGCCACTGGAGAATCTCAGCCATGCCCCTCGCCTGCTGTAACAAAGTCCCCCAGGCTGGGCAGCTTCTAAACACTGAAACTTATTTCCTGCAGCTTGGGAGGATGGAAGTCCGAGACCACCGTTGCAGCAGAGCTGATGTCTGGTAAGGCTCCCTGCCCGCTGGGCCCTGGCTGCGTCCCCGTGGATGGGACAAGGGAGCAGGCTACTTTCGGTGTCCTTAATAAGACCACTAACCTGCATCCTGAGGGTGCAGCCCGAGCCCCCCAAACCTCGCAAAAGGCCCTTCTCCTAGTGTCCCCTGGGGTTTGGCTGCCACCTGGATGCAGGAAGGACACAGACAGTTCCAGAACCACACAGTACATCCTGATGTGGCAAAGCAGACAGAAGCACGTGCTGTGAAGTATGGGATGGCTTCGTTTCCTTTCTACCTTACTATGTTTTCTGTAGAAGATGAGAGATGAGAATCTCTTTTACTATCTGAAGGAAGAAAGAGAACCAGTCCTAACATGTTTCTCCAATGCTCTCCCCCTCCTCTCTGGGAGGAACCTTTCTGGAAATTTCTCTGAGAGCCCTTCCCTCCCTAGTCTGCCTTGCTTCTGGGTCAGCTGCTTCTCAGGTGGCCAAGGTCCTTCACTGTCCCTCTGACACTGGGTGGGAGGAACTGGTGTGTGTCAGTCAAGGCTGGGCCTGGGGACCTGTGCTCCCTGTCCTGCTGGGGTAGCCTCCTGGCAGGGCCCATCCCTGGTGGCTCTCTTTCATCCCTGAGGTCCCATCTCCCCCATCCAGCAGCGCTGCTTCAGGCCCCTGCTGTCCTAGGCATCCTCACAGGACCCCTCAGAGGGTGAGGGGTGGGGGCATGGCATCTGTCTCCAGGGTTCAGCTGGTTCAAGCTGGCCCACCGGTTGGTATTGTTTTCAAATTCCTAATACAGTTTCAAGCTATTTACAAATATTGCACGTATGTCACTTTTAAAGCCACCGACAGGCTTGTTGAACAGGTCCTGACAAAGCCTGAATAGCAGGCTCCAGAAAGGCCCCAGTGAACTGCCTGGCGGGGACATGGCTAAGCAACCTATCTGTTCCATGCTTTTCCCATGTCTACAAGGCCCATGTCACAGACCTTGTGGGGGCCCAGCTCCTTGGCTGGCGGGGCAGGGCAGAGGCTCATGCTCCTGTCTGTAAAATGGGTGTGATGGCCCTCCTGTCTCATGGGTGCTTCAAGGATGGGGCCTCGGGACCCCGGGCTCATCGTTCTCAGATAGGCCATCCAGACAGTAGCAGCTGGTGATGCCCATCCTTCCAGCAACCCTGTTTCTAATAATCTAGGTCCCTCTCAGGGATTATGGCTTCCCATTCTCAACTGTCACAAATCATCTGCTTCCTAACCTGCCTTAGAGCTAGCTCAGCGGCATAAGGTCCTGAGTTTGATCCCTGGTGTGTGTGTGTGGGGGGATGGCTCAATAGACTAAACACTTGCCTGGCAAGCACAAGGGCCTGAGTTCAATCCCCGGTTCTGCCAAACAGAGAGAGAGAGAGACAGACAGAGAGAGAGAGAGAGAGAGAGAGAGAGATCAAACTCAGTAGCTGAAGGCAAGAATACTCTTCCCTCTGTTGAAAATTGAAATGAAGCACTGTAGCTGATACCAAAATGGTAGCAGATTTATCTAGATCACATATAGGACACCTATAAATCACTTTAGAAAGAAGCAAACCAGTGGAAACACTGTCAAAGGACATGAGTGAGAAACCCACAAAGCTGATAAAAACATGGACGGTGAAAAGGGTTCTCAATCTTATCCATAATGAGGAATAGCAAAGCACAAGTGTGGCACGAAGTCAGTCCACATGTATTGGATTAAGAAGCATAAATGCAGGGCTAAGTGCCTGCTTTGGCAAGCACAGGGACTGGGGTTCCACCTCTATCCCACAAGCCTCGTTGGCCCCGCCCCTGGGGCATGCTGAGTGCGGGCATGGTAGTGCACACCTGCAATCCCAGCACTAGGCTGAAAACAGGAGGATCACTTTGAGTCCAAGCTGCATAGTGAGACTCTGTAGCAAATACATAAATGATAAAAAAAAGAAGCACAAATGTGTTGCAGTTCCAGGGACCATGAGGATATTCAGGGAGACAGGTGCACACAGTCACTGGAGACAGAGACAGGACACCCTGTTGAGCAGCCAGGAGACAGGCCAGAGACACCAAATACCACCTCTCTATGGGTGTGCAGGGGACGTAAAGCCAGCGCAGTCTTCAGGACAGCATTGTTATGCCAGAAGGCACAGAGCACTTCTAGACTGGTAAAGGGGTGAAGCAGAGCGAGGTGTTTATGTCGTGCGGTGCTGCGTGCCGGCCAGCGTGACTGACCACAGAGGGCATGCGAGCACTTCTAAGCTCTAGTACTTGCTGTACACTTCTGAGTATTCTTGAAGTAAGTGATGTTTCCTTGGAATGAAGCAACGCCCCGCGGATGTGTTAATCTTATTGACTGAATAGTATAGTTTGGTTAAGTCTTCAGAAGTGGGGCACGGTGGTGAATGCTCCCATCCCAGGCCCTTGGGAAGCTGAGGCAGTAGAATTCTTTGAATCCAGCGAGTTCAGATCAACCTGGGAAAGATAGTAAGACCCTGTGCAAACAAAACAAAACTTGCATCCCAAATGAATAAACATATACCATAGGTATCAGCATAGATTCATCTAAAAAAAAAGTAAGATTAAAAAGACAACATCACTGAAGGCTGCATAGCGAGCAGTATTTTACAGTTGGGAGGGGGCTCCAGGATAGCCTGGCTCCTCAGATTCTCTTGAAGAGGAGAAAGACTTGACCACTCTAGCAATGTGAGGTCCACATCCCCAGGACCTAAGGACTGCCTGGAATCTGAGCCTCACTGCTGTCCACCTGCAGTGCCAGAGTCAACGCACGTGGGGGACTGAAGGCCACACTCAGGGGTGGCTGGTAGGCAGGGGTACAGGGGCTAGAGACCTGTGACCAGAGGATGCCATAAGGCGCTGACTTGTCCCATGCTCGCTCTAGGCATCTGAGCCAGGAGGTCCCTAGGGCTGGAGTTCCCATGCCCTTCTTTATTTTATTTTCAATAAATATTTTTTATTGTCTCATTATAATATCACAGATTGGCTTTCCAACCCAGAAGCTCATTTCTGTGGCCGGATTAACTCTTGGGTTTTACTCATCTGGCTGCTGAACTGCTTCCTTTTCCGAAACACAGATACCATCCAAAAATTTTCTGATATACTTGTTTTTGACTGGTGTGGCCTGCTGAATCGAAGCAGCTGAATTTGAAACCAGCTCACTGTCATTTCCTTCAGGGATTAGCTCATCTTTCTGGGCTTGAGATACTAAGCAAGCAACACCTGCCCTCATACGAATTCAACAAATGTATTTTTCACCAAGAAATTCTGGATTCCAAGAGGCCCATTCTCCTGAATAACGACGTTGATGGGGGAAATGAGCACACACAGACCTCATCTTGTAACGGAAGCCCAGCGTGACCACCTTGGTCATGTTCGGTACGCGGCTACAGATCGTGCGGGTGGTCACCAGCTCCTTTCGGTTTCCCCACCATTTGTTAGTGCTGAGCCTCTTTTTTCCACACTGATGTGGTTGAGGCCCCTCCGCAGGACTCCTCTGGGGCCCTTCAGAGTGACCACGTCCTTTCAGAGCGAGGTCGACATTTTCTGGAATGTCAACAGTTGGATTGCTGAGAGTGGTCTTCATTGCAGAAAATGCGGCCCCGTGCCCTTCTGTACAGCACTGCTCTGTCCTGATTCCTCCTCCCATCTTTAAATTCAAGTCCCTGGAAAGGGTTGGAGGGGATGCACTTGAAAAGTCTCCTTGACAGAGAAGCTATTTTGCTGAAGTTACATCATTCATCGACCATCCCCCGAGTTGGGGATGACCACCTGTGAGCAGGGCAGGCTGGCACACTCCCTCCTGCACCTGGATAGCCTGAGGCGAGCTGCCCACTGCCGGAGCAGGGAGAGGCCCGACAGGTGCTCAGCCTGGGGCCCTGAGAGCTGCTCCACTGCCCGAGAGGTGAGTGGTGCCTCTGGACCTCGTTTCCAATTGTGTGTGTGCTAGGTGTGATCGAAAACTACAGTGAATGTTTATTTTTTAAAACTTGATTCTGGTGAAAGATGCACAGCCAGGAAGTCCTCTTGAGCCCCTCCCCCTGATTTATCACTGGTATCCCGTTGTTCTCCCTGCGTTCTCCCATCCAAGTACTAACCAGGCCCCTCCCTGCTTAGCTTCTGAGACCAGACGAGATTGGGCGCGTTCATGGTGGTTGGCCGTAGACTCTTGCTGCGTTCTGAAGCATTCCCAGAAGCCCCCTTTCGTGCCGCTAGTCGCACTGCTGTGGCTGCCTGGAGTCCTGAATGATCCAGAGCACTTCCTTTGGACGGTGACTCTGACTGCGCAGCAGAAGCTGCGTGGTGCAGTCTGACCAGGAAGGTGGAAGAGGATGCACTGGCAGATTCACGGAGAAACACTCACAGCCGCATCCGACCAGCCTGGCAGGAAACCAGGAGCAATGTCAGCCCTGGGTGGACTTCGAATACATCTCAAGCACCCTGTAGGCTTCCACAGTAACCACATCTTCACTGGAGCTTGTTTTCTGGAATTTTACAGGAATGTCACATAATGGTCACAAGGTTTACATTTCCTAGAAACGGCAGACCACCTGGCAATCAGGCAACCATGGAGGTTTAATGTTTAGTCTGTTTTTCAATTTGTTCTAACTATCTGTTCCTACTTTTATGATTGGCTACAAGGGGAGCAGGTAGGAGTTTAAGTGGATCTACAGTTTAAGTGGCTTTAAATGACTTTCTTTTAAAATGGAGTTATAAAAAATAAATAAAATGGAGCTCTTCTCATCCTCTGGAGGACACCCTGGGGTGTGTCTGGGGACCTTTCCTGTGGACCGTGCTGGTTTTTTTTTTTTTTTTTTTTTTTTTTTTTTTTTTTTTTTTTGGTCTTTTTGAAACAGGGTCTCCCTATGCAGTTCAGGCTGGCCTTAAGCTCACTTTGTAGCTCAGGCTGGTCTCGAACTCACAACAATCCTCCTGCCTAAGCCTCCCAAGTGCTGGGATTACAGGCCTGTGCCACCATGCCTGGCCGGCTTTGTGTTTCTGAGCATGCCTCATAAAGCCCTTCCTAGAAGAGGACTTGAGAACTGCTTCAGAAAATAGAAAAAATGATGAGATAACTATGTTAGAAGTTAAGGGACCATTCTGAGAGGAAATAACAGTGGTGTAACTTTTACTATAATAAATGTTGAAAATCTAAACATTCACCATATTTTTTATCAACTATTGATATAGGGGAAAAATGAAACTCTTGATCTGAAAGGTACCTGGGATGAGATTTAGAGATTGTGTTCTCTAAAACCAAAGAATGAATTTTAGGAGCAAACAGAGTTTAAGAGTAGAATATATTTATTGGAGGAAAGAAAGCTTCTGTCCAAGAAAGTGTGGGCTTGAGGGGGTTGTCCCCGAGAAGCTGTCTTTTCCAGGGACTTTATAAAAGTAAAATCATGTGGTGAGGCAGGTCTAAGACGGTGGAGAACATGGGAACTTGCTTAGGTGAGCATGAGTTGGGACAAAACTATGGTCAACCAATGAGATTACAAGCACCACTGATCAGGTAAAATTGATTAAATCCAGTACCAAATGAGGAAGCAAGTCACATAGCAAGCGGGCATGAAAGGCATGAATATAGGACAGGGTTTCTTCCTGTTGGGGATTGGATTAATAACTCATCTGGGCTCTTTCAAAAGTGATTGATACTTATTTAGAATATCAATCCCTGATGCCCATCCCTGGGAAAGTATGTGGCTGTATTTGTTTACTCTTTTGTCTTGAGGTCTGTCTCAAAGCAGGAGTATCAGTTTCTTCCAAAGCCGCAAATTCACCTTATCTTCCATATTGTCCTTGAGAGCCTGGCCCTCTCTGACTGTCTATGACATCTGTATCTAATTTAGCTGTTTACAACACTACATTTAATCCTTATCTGTTTTCCCAACAAAAAGCCCTAATCTAAGGGGATTATATGTGGATTTGTGGGAGTGGCAAGAAAAAAATTTAATCAAGGTTCAGTGGAATGTTCCTGTAGTCCCAGCTACTTGAGAGGCTGAGGCAGGAGGATTGAATCCAGAGGGTTCAAGGCTGGGCAACATAATAAGACCTTGTCCCTACCATCTCCAAAGTATATCTATATAGAAAGTTTTAAAGAGCTGAACTTCAAGATTCTCAAAATTACCAAAAGAAGTGGTATTAGAATGACAGAAAAGAACAGGGGTGGTGGGTGTTGGTGACAAAAAGGGACAATGATAGGACCCCAAGACCAGGATACCAGAAGAAAGCAGCCTGACGCAATGGAAGCAGGAGGCTGGCAGGGGCCATAGCCCCCCTGTTGCTCACTACAGGCTCATTCCTGTCCCCCTTGAACACTGCCTTTGGCTTCAACTATTTTCTCCTTTTTGAATTGCAGATCTCACAATCTGTTACTCTAAAGCCAGCAGTTTCCAACCTAAATGTCCAAATATCTCCCTGACACCCAGGGGACAGTCTTGCTGTCATTCGTACAGTTTAAGGTCATGCTGGAGTTCATTACTTATTCACTGGTGCTGGGGATGGAACTCTCACGTTGAGCCCCCAGCACTCTTCTTGGGGTTTACGTGGAACTCAGCACCCAGGAAGTCTCAGTGCTTACTCCTCCAGGCCAGGTCACCACACTCAGCTCACCCCATGACCCAGATGGGAAGCAGAGCAGACAGGGGTGCACGGCATCTTGGGGTTACTCTGCTCAGCCCTCAGTGTTCTCATGAGAACTGGGACTCTGTCACTTGGATGGAGGTGACTGCAGGTGCTCTGAGCTGATCTGAAGTTTAGTGCTTTTTGGAGAACAAGCTGTAAACCCAGCTGTGAGATCCTTGCTGTGCATTCAGGGTGCACTTATGGGGTACAGGAGGGATCAGGCTAGATAAGCAGGGGGAAGTACAGCGACTCCCACTCCCCTCTCAGAGAGGGGATACTGTTTACGTCTCATGTGTTGGCCCTGATAGTCTGCAGCACAGGCCACTTCCTGACCTTGTTTGGGAAGATATTCCCACGGGAAATGGCCAGTAGCCACATCCCTGGTAGCAAAACAGTTTTCTGCTCATGAAGGTCACCAGCCCTGGGTAAAGAGCCTTGGAGAGTGACACACAACCAGGCCATGATAAACCAGGTGGGCTTGCTGACATGATTTGTGGAAAGTGCTCATGGGAAGAATTTGGTCTAATGAAAGACCCTCCATCTACCAAGGTCCCATCTGCTTCATGCAAGGTGGTAACTTGTGTTTATGCCACACTAAAAATCAAGGGTAGAAGTGAGGTTTCTGAGTTACCCTGGACATAAGCCTGGGTTGGCTCCTCTGGGGTACACGGGCTGCCTGTTATAAATATACTTTGTGTTCCAGCATATTCTCATGGCAGTTAGTGCTAGAGAACAAGTCCTCAAAGACTGTTGTCATAGTGCTCTAATATCAACCAGAAATTTGGGTACAGAGTAAACAAAGTACGAGCATGTTATGAAAACAATAGATACTCTTTTTTTTTAAAAAAAAGCTTTTCCTTTTACCTGTGAATTTAACATGACACAAACATAAGTAAAATAAGTCACTTCCTGCAAACACTAAAGTTGATGTTCCTGGACACAACTTCTCCATAACACCTGTCATAGCTGCTCTCCGGTCACTGTATCAGAATTGCTGACACCCATGATTTAAATTAACTTTGGCTTGGTGTTCAGGGAATTTAGGCTGTTTCCATGGCAGAAGATAGCTGCTCACAAGGTACGGAGAGAGCAAAGAGAGGATCCAGGAGGGAGATGTGCCCTCCAGTTACCCCCCTAGGGGCTCACTTTTCCCAACCAGAAGCCCGCCCCTCATAGCACATCTAAGTGTAAGCTCATCAGTGGAACAACCCACAGATGAGCGCCATGCTTTCATGATCCAATCACCTTATAAAAGTTCTGCCATGGGGCTTTTGGGGACAGTCCAGGTTTAAACCATAATAGATCTCTTTATAGACTATGAGAGCCATATTCCTCATCTTTTATTGCCTCCAGCTAGAGTCAGTTCTTTGTCATCACTTACCCAGTTTACTGTCAGTCTTTGTCTGCTCCTAGGTCTTAGCTACGATTTAGTCAACTTATTACTGCCACCATGACTGGTCCACCAAATGGTGATGGGCAGGTTGCTTGCTAGTGGAAATTCTTTGATGCTGACTTGCTCTGTTCAGAATAAAGCTGAAGCCTGTAGGGATACATTTGTCTCTCATACTAGGAGAAACAGCAGCATGAATGAGGAAAAGATAGACAAGAAGATAAGAGCTAGGTCAGGTGGTGGCCCATTCCTGATTGGCAGATGACCCCCAATATGACAGTAGGGGCTTTATTTATACCTTTGCAAAGCTAGTATCACGTGACACAAGGTTGTCTAGCGACTAATAGCTGACATTAACCAGGCAGGATGCTTTTCTCAGGACATAGCTTAACTGCTTTAGGCACTGAGGCCTAGTCCTACTCTCACACATTTGACCAATTTCCAGATTCAGCATCTCCCTCTTTTGTTGTTGTATGAATGATGTGTGTTATGTAGCAGCTGGAGAAGAAGCTGAGCTTGGTGAACTCTTTAGAAGGCCTTTTCATTCTTGATGTTAGTCCAAAGATTTTGGTACCTGTATACAGAAGTTTAACCCTATGAAGTGCAATAGTCCATACCAGTAGTGAGTTACCAGTACAGCTGGCAATTGTCAGAAGTTCTCAGTGATTTGAACCTTTAACAGGTAGCATATTATTATACCATTGCTTTTTCACATCTCATGGTTATACTTTTCTGCTGGATGATTAAGACCAAGTTAAAGTGAGACCTTTATCAACAAAATTTTAATCTTTCGCTATCTAACAAGGTCAGTTAAATCTCTTCAGGACTTTCCTTGGAACCATGTATGATACCACTTAGACCTGTCAGTGTCATCCATCTGGATGAGTTTCTTTCTATGAAAACTTGAGAGATTTTTTTCTTTTCAGGTGACTTCTTTAAGCACACTATACATCACTGATCATTTTCCTCTGTGGTCTCATAATCTCCTTGATTAGAAAATTAGAGACTCAACTGAGTTATAGAACACCACAGTACAGGGGAGCATAGAAGCTCTCCCACACACTGGATCTGGGGGTCCCGAGAGTGTCACAGAAGTTCTCACTCACTCAGTGGGATTGGGGGTGGGGGCTCTGGAGGGGCCCCAGGGCGTGGTAGAGGGTCTCATTCACATGGTGTGCCTGAGTTTTGGTCCGGAGAGGTCCTGCGGGCACAGGGAAGCCTAGAATGCCACAGTAGAGGTTCTCTTATGTACTGAGTCCTCAGTGACCTTGGAGTGCTATGTCCAAAATATTTGCTATTGCCTTAGTCTATCTATCTTTCTAATTTTTGGTTTCTAAACTTCAATTGTAAACATTCAGAAGAGAAGCTTAATGACATACCCTGTAATGCAGGAGGTAAAATTAACGATATTATCTATCTGAATATTAAATAATTTAGATATAAAATAGAACTGCTATTTTTTAAGCAATCATGTACATTCTAATATTTAAATTCTTGTGAAATGTTAACAGACAATACTTACATATTTTACACATAAATTTAGAAATCAAAATTATATATAACTTTGCAGCATGACAATCTTGATGACATTTCGTAACATACTTATATTTTCACTTTGATATTACACTTTTAATCAGTCATCTCTACCTAATAAATAAAAAGCTTTTTAACCTAATTTGAATTTTTTTTTTTTTTTTTTTTTTGTCTTTTTTGAGACAGGGTCTCACTATGCAGTTCAGGCTGGCCTTAAGCTCACTTTGTAGCTCAGGCTGGTCTCGAACTCACAACAATCCTCCTGCCTCAGCCTCCCGAGTGCTAGGATTACACGCCTGCGCCACCACGCCTGGCTTCTAATTTGAATTTTTAATAGGATATGTATCACAAGTTTTTGTTGCTACTATATAAGGCAGAAGTCTGAATCTGAAAGAAGTCTTGTCATGATAAGCAATCTTTTTTTTTACATTTTTGGAAGACCTGTGCATCTAGAAACATAAATACATTTAATACAACAAGAGGCAAACAGTGATGCATTACCATACACATGTGAAAACCTTTGTTTTTCCATTTAGTTTTGTACCAAGAGCATCTTTCATGAGAAAATCTTTTTAAATATTTTTTCTGAAAAATTTTATCTTTTAAGCAATGACAAAACTGCTGTGGGTGTTACCCAAAAGACTATGGAGATTATTAGGGGCTCCTTATTAATAATAAACAAAGGTTGGTCACCCCTCTATCCAACAACTGAAGTCTTTTCCAGTAGTCTCTCTCCACTCCAATGATCGTTTATTAATTATCTTAAATTATTTTGATGACCTGTCAGTAAACCAATTTTGATATCACTTAGACCAGCTAGCAACTCAGGAGAAAGCATACTTTTCAGTCAATATCTCAAAGCTCAAATTAAAGTAGGAACAGGTATTCACAAAATGACATACAAACAGATAAACAAATACACTGAACACACAAACAAACATCTTTACAAAATTGGAGTGTGCTCAAATATATTCTTAACCAAATTTAACTGTAATAACTCTATTTCAATTTTTAGGGATTTATAATTGTAGATATAATAGTCAGATTTTTTTTTTTTTTTTTTTTTTTTTTGTATTTTAGGAAAGGATCTACAGGGTGTTCAGGGTCTCACTACTAGATCACACTTGTAGTGATCTGTCTGTTTACAGCTTCACAAGTGCTGGGATTACAGTTGCGTGCCACCATGTCCAGTCTCAGTTGCTGTCTCAATGTCCCCTAGGAGTGGGGCCAGCATGGAAGGCCTGGAGATGGAACCCCTGGTCCCTGTATCTGTTGGCAAGCACTTTAATCCCCTGAGCTATTTGGCTGGCCCTCAGATTTTGTTTGTCATCAGAAAAATTTGGAATAAATAGAATCTCTTATGTATAATTAATACGGATATTTGGATTTTTATATTTTGATTTGTCTTAAGAATACTTGCAGGGTCTGGGGAGATGGCTCAGTAGAATAAGTGCTTGTGTGGCAAGTGCAAGGGCCTGAGTTCAATCCCTGGTTCTGCCAAAAAAAAAAAAAAAAAGAATACTTTCAACTTAGTTATCTCTATATACTCTATCACCTATTCAGAGCTTAAATTTCCATTTTGTCAGTTCCTTTTACAGGCCTCAGGACGAATCTAACCTCATTGGTGTGCACTTTTTCATCTGGCTTCATGTTATAGCTTAACAGCATACTCTGGTACCCAAATAGGTTGCTCAACATTCTGGAAAGGCATTCATATCTTGTACCCCAGATTAGTTTTTGTTTTTATTCAATTGAATTATCATTCTGTTGTTGTACTTCCATCTTTTGTAAAATTTTAAAAATTTAATAGTATATATTGACAAGTGAATTTAGAGGGATTGATTCCCTCTTTTGTTTTTGTAATTGGAGTTTGATAGTACAGTGAGAAACCTGTATCCTATATTTTGGAAGAAGAAGCCAGATACAGCCTCCCCTAACCTAATATGACCCATCTGTAAAAACAAGCAAATTAACTTATCTGAAGGATGACAATTAACACCACAGAAATTAGCCAAAAATCTAATGGAGCCAGTTCATATTACCAAATAAAGTGTGAAAATCATTTTGAGTTGATCTGAATGGTTTGGGGCACAGTATGTCTCTGTTGGATGAGTTGATCCAAAATGAAGAAGTTATCATGGCTCATAGCCCTTGGGAGACCACACTAGCCCTGCCACCATTTAAGTGGAATGTCAAAATCAAGCAACTGTTTAAATCTCACTGCTTTTAGATTGTAATCCAAAGCTTTTTACTTTTTTAAAAAATTGTTTTATGCCTATTTTAATTTAGGACTGTAAAACAATCAGTCTTATTAGAAATCTAAAGAAGATTTGATTTTACAGAGGAAAACAAATTTGAGAGAATTTTAAGTAATTTTTAAAATTTTCCCAATTATTGTAAATCTTATGAATTATGATTAATGGAATATAAAGATAAGCTTTTCTTTTCAGGATGGAAACAGCCTTTTAAATTAATTACAAGTCTTGAGTTTGAACCCCAGTATCCAAAAAAAAAAAAAAAAAAATCACGTTAAGGGGGAAATGTAAGAACTTCCCTTTTAGTATCAATTGTAATGAAGAAAGAGAGCAACTCTATTTTATGCTTTTCTGTGAGGCTCTGTTCCTGGTGGAATAGCCCTTCACATCCTTCCAGACCAGCAATCCAGCACCATTTTAACTGTCCTACCTGGAGGCCATCCATACTTTTATTTGGAAAGCCTTTAAAATGTTATTCTTTTAATACATTATTAATAATTTACAACTATTTTTGTCAAACAAAGAATGATCAGTTGAATGATACAAGAATCTGGTGTTATTTAAACAGTATTTTGAGTAAATTGAACTATATCTTTGATTTTCCTGGTATGATCCACATTGATGACACCAAACAAAACCGGAGATCTATTAGATTTTTAGGGATTTATAATTGTAGATAGAATAGTCAGATTTTTTTTTTTTTAATTTTAGGAAAGGATCTACAGGAGCTCTATATCTGTTGGCCAATTTTACTACCTTACATCAGGTCTTGGCAAGCTGCTAGTACTCAGAATGGGCTTCCATGCCCCAATGACTTGGGGGTATGGCCTTGTAGCCACGGCCACTGTGCACCGTCATTGTGTGTACTGGCTGTTTCTCCAGCTTTGACCACTAGATGTTTTGTTTTTGCCCAGATATTAAATATAGATAGTATTTTAAGGCAGAGAAATTTATGGTGCCTGAAATATGCAGAGCCAACACTAAGGCCATGGCATGCCTCAGCCATGACCTTCATCCCTAGGCATACAAGACTGCAGCTGGCAGCCCATACTAACCTCTGTGGATAGACCAGGCGCATGGATGTGCAAGAGGCTGAGCAATCCAAGCTGGGTCCTGCCTAGAACCAGAGCACGGACTCTCTCTGAACCCAGGGGTGCTGCCAATCCACTTGGAGCCAACTGCTTGCAATTTAAAAGAACTTTTTCCTTCCTCATTTAATTGAGCAAAGCTAGAGGGTTTAAACTCTGTCTGTTGTGTCCTTGCTCCACTCTCCTTGTTCCCTTTGGGACTTGATTTTAAAACAGTGCTCCCCACTAAGTCCTTTGTGATGATCTTGGAAAGTAACATAAATACAGGAACCAAGACAACATCAAACATTTTTACATATATCTATATACATCTATAAACATCTGTGGTCCTTGAAATTCCGTTTGTCCCGTTTTTTAACTCAATATAACTTTGTCCTTTTTGTTTTCTCTCAAACTTGTTTTCCTCTGTAAGCTCCTGGGTTTTTCTGGCCCTTGTGAGCCTGTTTCTGGCCCTAATGAGTCTCTGCTCCATGTTTTATACCTGATGCTCCAGTACCAATGCACACCTGTGCTGAATACTGCCTCTAACCAACTCACTTCCCTCCCGTGCTGCCCACTTAACTCATACCGGGTGTCTTGCTCAGGCACCAAATGTAGGGATCCGTTGGTCTCACTGTGTACCCTGGGGAAAACTAGCAGCAGAAATGAGGAAAAGATAACAAGAAGACAAGAGCGGGGTCAGGTGGTGGTCCATTGCCTGATTGGCAAGTGACCCCCAGAACAACAGTATGGACATTTATTTATACCTTTGCAAAGTTAGTATCATGAGACATAAGCTTGCCTAGTGGCTAATAGTTCATATTGATCCAGCAGAATACTTTTCTTAAAACTGAAGTGGCTTGACTACTTTAGGCACTCAGGCCTAGTCCTGCTCTCACATATTTGAACAATTTCCAGCTCCCAACAGAAACCCCTACTTGACCTGCACATCTTCCCAGCTCGACAGTCTACTTCAACAAACCTCCTCTCTAGACAGCCTGCACACTCATTGCCCAGATTCCCTGAATCAGCCCCTTATTATTATTTTTCTTGTTGCTGAAACAAAACACCCAACACTCACAAGTTAAAGGAGGAAAAGTTTACTTTAGCTCAGCTTTCAGAGGTCTCAGCCCATAGTTGGCTGGCTCCAAGGTAGGGTAGCATGGTGGGAGGAGCATGGCAGAGAAGAAACAGTCCATGACAGGGTTAGGCAGAAAGTAGCAGGCAAAGCCTGCAAACCTTCCTTCCCCTTTTATCCCACCTAGGACACAAGCCTTTGGGTGGTGCTACCCATCCCCAGAGTGTGGTTTCCATCATACACACCTAGATCTATGCTAAAAAATTTAGTTGTCATGTGCTCGTAGTGCTGTTATCACATGCCCCCATCCGGCATCACACACCCTTGAGCCAGCCACCTCCCAAGGCCCCACATGTGGGAGCACGGGGCTCTGGGGGCTCACTGAAGAACAAACTACTGTTAGGGAATGGAGTAAGGTGAGGAATGTTCTAGAAGGCATACTTATCTAATTCCCTACACATGTACATGCGGACTCCTAATAGCCATGATCATATTGGATATAGGATGAGAGCCACCACAAGGTGGGGAGAAGAATTAAGCAGGGAGGAAAAGAGCATTTTTAATATTACCATTGGAAATGAAAGTCTCACACGTGAGATCACAGAGAATCTCCTCAAGGTGGGGGAGGTCAACTGAATACATAGATAATCCAAATATTTTTATGCTCCCCCTCCACACGTGCAGGCAATGGCTGTGCATGTTTCTCCCCAGTTCTTTCCTGAGACCCATTCTCTGCCCTGTCTGTGCTCTGCGAGGCTGACATCTATGGGCTCGTGACACCCCCTGTTTATCTGCTATGTGCATCCAGGTCAGACTCCTGGAAGGAGATCTGGGGAGAAAATAGGGCCCTCATTCATTGTTTTTTCCCCTTGCCTATGTGGATTCCGAAGAGGTTCACTGGCTCTGTTGTTAACAGAATAGCCAGACCAGTTACAAACAGGAGGAAGGGGTCCACACTTACTGAAAAGACAATGGTCTTGGTTGGGTGTGGTGGTGCATGGCTGTAATCTGAGCCCTCTGAGGCTGAGGCAAGAGGATCTCAAGTAACTGAAGGCCAGCCTGGGCTCCACAGTGAGTTGAAAGCCTGTTTCAAAAATAAGAAAGAGAAGGGGGGGGGAGACAGAGACAGACAGAGACAGATACACAGACAGACAAAGGCAGAGAGAGATAGACACACAGACAGACAAAAAGGCGGAGAATTTCTGTAAGTTTAATGAAACAGTCTTTCTCCACATCATCACTGCAGATTCCGAGGCAGAGGAAGCCCAGTCCGCCTTGGCTCCCGGGGGCCCCACAATTAGATGGGGCAAATGGAACTTTCTCAGCCCACAGCTCTGCCCTCAGGTCCTTTCCCTTCCCCTAACGCTATTTATAGCTATTTATAGTCATTGCATGGGCAGGGGACTCGAATCATGGCGGCCCCCAAAGGCCATCGCCACTCTCCTTTCACTCAGACAACTGTCAATGCCTTCTTTGATGATCGGGACTCTCCCCGGTTTTGGATCTGAAGAAGAATGTCGTCCATTGTAGGAAAATTATCAATTCAGATCAATAGTTCTAGGATGAAGAAAGCCCTCAAGGTGAATCTCTACGAGAGGTCAGAAAGGCCCAAGCACTCTGCACTCTGCCTAACTTAATCTTCCTCTAGAAAAAAACAAAAAACTTCAGGTAGTGAGCAGGACGTCCCTGTTTTGATAGATAAGAAAACCCAATTACTGGGAAGTTGTGAAATACACCCAAGGATTGCCAAGGCTCTGTGCAGACACTAAGACGCCAGGATGTCCCACTGTGAGAGCTCAGACAGGCCTGTCATCTTCAGGCCCAAACCTCTTCAACTCAAAATCAAGAGGTGAGATGCAAACAGTTCCAAATTTCCCCTGCTCCAAGCCGCGCATTGGCCTCGCTTGGCTGCTTTGCCCCCGCTCACCAGCAGATGGCGCGCGGCCAGCTGTGCAATCAGGCGGCTGGAACTGCAGGTCTCAGACCTCACTCAGCCCCGCGTGAGCGTGGCGTGGGAATGAAGTGGGAGCGCGTTCCTGGTGTAGCTGGAACAAAGCCTTACTCCCCTCCTCCCTCGTTGCTGTCTCTGATATTGCTCGCTGGGTGCGGCGAGGGTGCCCCTCGTTAGACCCAGTATCTCCTTCCCTGAGAGCACCAAGAGGATGCCAGCTGCACCACGTTGGCGTTCCTCAAGGAAAACCAGAGCACCCCAAAGCCCATAGCGGGCCCGAGCCCCCATCCGTGCGTGCACAAGCAGAATGAGCTGAGCTTGGCCTGGCAAGACGCACAGCCAAGGCTGGCCCCCCAGGGTGCAGCGCTCTGCAAGGGCTTTGGCGAAAGCTGGACGTCACCTTCAGGGAGCAGAAGGTGGGAGGCCCCGATGGTGCGGGCCCCTTGGGCCCTGGATGCTTGGAGCCGCGAAGGCACACGGCGAGTCACTGCTCCCTGCTGGCGAGGGAATGAAAGGGACTCTCCGTCCACCCCATCCACGCAGGGGCTCCGAGACGAGCCCTGGTGAGTGGAAATGGAGCACAGGTGCTAAGGGCTCACCACTCCTTCCTGGGCCTGGAAATAAATGATGATTGGTGGAGGGAGAAGCTAAATCTATTTGCAGGCTATAACTTCAGTCTTCAAGAAAAGTCATAGAAACATTCGCTAAAGACAGGAAAATTACACAGCTCACCATGCTCATCTCCAACTCATTTCAGTCTCGGAAAGTTTTATTTTCTCAAACAATGAAAATTAAATGATCTACTTAGAAGATCACTATGGAGCTGGGCGTGGTGGCGCATGCCTGTAACCCCAGCACTTGGGAGGCTAAGGCAGGAGGATTGTTGTGAGTTCGAGACCAGCCTGAGCTACAAAGTGAGCTTAAGGCCAGCCTGAACTGTATAGTGAGACCCTGTCTCAAAAAGACCAAAAAAAAAAAAAAAAAAAGAAGATCACTATGATTCTAAAGATAGTTTTACAACAGCAAAGTTACCCAAATTTCCCACCACCCACGTTACCCAAACAACCGAGAGCTAAAAATCAGCTCCAAATCCAGTGCCAGCACGCTGCAGGGAGCGGTTAGCCCCCACCGGCTTTGCACCCGTGCAGGGAGGTGGTAGCACTTGTACGTTGTGTCCCCCTATGTGAAGAAATCGCTGCTTCCATGAGCTCTAGGCCGATGGCTACGGCTCTCGACGGTTATGAGGTCGTAGTCTTGTCAGGCTGAGCAAATAAAATAGTACGTGTGGCTCCGCGGACCCCGCCATTCTTCCTGGGACTGGCTGTTTTTCCCACGAAATGCCAGCCCTCCTGAGTGGGAGAACAATGCTAGCCAGTGTACTTGCTCAAGAGAACGAGGCCCCACCAGGTGGCTGTTTACTGGAAATCTTGCCTTGTCTGCAAAGCCTGGGCACAAAGGATTCTGGGTAGGGAAAGCCTGGGAATACCCTATCTGCCACGGTATGCACTGTTCCTTTTCAGGCTGTCCCTGTGTCAAATTCTCCACCCCAGGTTTGTTGTGTTTTTTTCAATGCTAGGCGTTGAAGCCAGCTAAATGTGCGCTCCACTCAGCCCCAGTCGCAGACCACAA
>PVKA01001293.1:128293-151835 GCA_004027165.1 Ctenomys sociabilis
AAAATAGAAAGGGTATAAATAACCGGTCACTTCCTCAACTCAGGGCCACTTTTATAAGACTTGCCCTTCCCCACGTCCACCTCTGGCTTTGGGTTCCCCGACCACAAATGGACCTTTGTGCTCTGTGGCAGATGGCAGTGACTAAAGTGACCTCGACTTGACACTCTTTGGATCAGTAGCACAAAGCGAGGCTATCCCCTAAGCAAGCTTCCCAGGAAACCAGGTCCTTCAACCCCAGCCAGCTCAGCTCCTGCCTGCTGCCCGCCTCCCTCCTTGGCTGTGTAGTGGCCCAGGCTTTGACCGAAGCGCGACTTTTCTCTCTCCATTTCAGGAAGTCTTGCTTGCTAGGATCAAATGCTGTTACTTTGACAGGGACTCCATAAAACCTGCATGTGCTACAGGACTGAATTTCCAACAGTGTCCCTTAGAGGGGGGACAAGTTGGGATGAGTTGGGACAAGCAGCTAAGGGAGCTTCATGTAGCATCTCCTGTGGAGACCCCTGCCTGGCACACCAGGAAGGGTCACCGAATGCCTGGGCTTGCACCCCGCTGCCGCAAGCACCCACCTTTCTCCCTGAAGTGGAGCCCCCATGGTACCTCTTTCTCCCACTCTGGCTCCCACAGACCTGTGTTCTGACTTGTCCGTTCTGAAATGAATAGCCAAGCCCTTCTCAGAAGCGGGTGCTTCACGTTAATTAACAGGAAAAAGATGAAACAGGTACAGCTCCAGAGCCTTCGCCTGCTAGATCTGGTGTGGCAGGTTGGGGGAGAGGCGAGGCTGGGATGCTGCTGAGTAGAGAAAGGGCTTCTGAGCCCAGGTGGGCTTGCTTTCCTTGTTGGGAACTATGAGAGGCAGAAAGGAGGGTGCCTCTTTACTGCGCATGCAGGCTTGGGCACTGCTGGCAGAGCCATGGGGTCACCAGTGTAACCCCAAGCGTGGGATGAGCAGGCAGTTCTCTGTTCCAAGAGGCCGAGGGGGCTCAAGTTAATGGGGTGGTGAAGGGATAGTGAAAGTCAGGATCACATAGTGCCACTGTGCTCTTTGTAGCTGGACTAACAACCCCCGAGGCCAATGGGTGGCTGCTCGTGGCCACCTGCTGCTCCAGACCCCTGTTAGAGTTGGGACTGGAATGTCCCAGAAGACCCATTATGGGAGGCTTGGTGTCCAGCGTATCACATGCTGGGAGGTGATGGAGCCTTAGAAGCAGGGACCTAGGGGAGGGAGATGGAGTGTGTGCAGCTCCTCTCTCCTCTCTCACTGCTTCCTGGTGACCATGAGGTGAGCCGCTTTGTCTATCCTGTGTTCCTGCCATGGCATACTGGGCCATGATAGGCCCAAAGGCAACAGGGCCAAGTGACCATGAATTGACATAATCATGAGCCAGAACTAAGATTTTCCTACTTAGACATTGAGGATCTATTTATGTCACTTTGCCATAGTGACATAAATTGGACCAACACCATCCTCCACGAATACAGAGGCCACAGCCACAGACTGCTGCAAGGTGGGCTCAGGGAATCAGAAGAAAAAAATCCCCGAGGCATAGCCTGACCTGGAGATGGCACAGGAGACCTTGGGGGTAAGAAGGCCCAGGTTCTTGATCTCCTGATCTCCTCGACTTAAAGAACATTCCATCAGTGATAGCTTTGAGAGTCTATGAAATGTTCTCAGCCTCTGAAAAGATTTGACAGAAAAATTACTCAATGTCAGTACCAGCCGGGCATGGTGGTGCATGCCTGTAATCCCAGTACTTGGGCGGCTGAGGCAGGAGGATTGTTGTGAGTTTGAGACCAGCCTGAGCTGCACAGTAAGACCCTGTCTCAAAAAAGAAAAGACACACACACAAAAATAATAAGTGTCAGTACCAAGGTGATGGAGACCACCATGAAGGGGCTCTGAGCAGGATTTGTATCAACCAGTTGGCTTTTCAAGTTTACTTGTGAGTTTGACCAAGGCCCTGGGCAACAGTCTGATAGCAAGTGAGCCTGTCTGTGAGTCACTGGTCCCCCTGAGGCCTGTAATGGTGGGTGAAGCCACAAGGCCTCAAAGGAGGCCATAGCTAGGGACCCCTGGCTTCAGCCTCAGCTAATAGCTAGAGTGCAGCTACAGGCATCTCACTGGAGAAGGCATTCCTGGAGATCACACTGGTCTCCTAAATTATCATAAGGCCCTTAGAGGGGTTCCCTAGTCCTGCCCAGATTTCTGCATTTTCTTCAGTATTCCCCGCCTTTATTTGAAAAGCTTACACATGTAGGCTGCCCATAGAAATTCCTTGTCTTAACCTAGAGAATCATGAATTCTATAAGCAGGTTTGGATCCTCCTGGAGCCCTGAAATCAGTTCATTTGACTCATTATTTAAGTTGTCATTGTCCACTTATTTGGGACATTGCGGGCCTGATCAGCCCATAATAGCCAGGGGATAATACTGACACGATACCTAAGCACTACCTTGAAAGCAGGGATACACCAATAAGAGGACAGGAGAACCAGAGCATGATGGAACAATTGTGTCACCCAAAAAGCATATGCTCGCTTCTCACTGGCTAAGTGGGCAGAGGACTCCGATCCCCACATTCCAAGGACTCCATCTTCCGGAGCAGCTGAGCCCAGAGGCAGGCCTGGAAGAATGCAGCTTGGTTTGGGTGGAGAATCGTCACAGAGGTAATCAAGTAAGAATGAGGTCATTCGGTGTGTCCTAGTCACAGTGTAAATGGCGGACGTTGGGCCCGGAGAAGACACAGACGACGGGGTGAACATGAAAGTGGGCATCTATAAGCCAAGGAGAGGGGCCCAGACAGAGCTGCCCCACTGAAGGAGCTAGTTCTGTAGACATTTTCATTCAGGACATCTACCTTCAGAGCTGGGAGGCAGTCGCTCCTACCATGAAAGCTACTCTGCCCATGGGCTCTTTGTTACACAAGAATACGCAGGGTCTGTGTCTGGCGTAGGCTGGGGTGCCTCCACAGTCCCTGACCTGGCCTGACTCGTGGTCCAGTCATGAGGAGGGGGACTCGGCCACTCAGAACCCTAAGCTATTGATGGGCAGAGAACTCAGATCGCCCCATTCCAAGGACTCTATCTTCTGGAGCAGCTGAGCCCAGAGGCAGGCCTGGAATTGCTGCCTGGCCCTGAAATGTTGTGGCAAATGGGGTACAGCTAGAATTTGAATCACATCTTAAATGTAAATCAGTGACTAGGGTAAGGAGTACTTCTGTCTTCCCCACAGGGCTTGATCTTCCCCCAGCCGGGTCTGCCTTCAAGTTCAGGCTGTGTTGCTCTTGTGTGTTATTACTGGATGGCAGTAATGAATGAGCCCACGCCTTTGAACCCAGCTCATTAACCACATTCTCTCCTTCCTGCCTCTTTCCCACAGCGCCTGCCGTCAATTTCACTGGGTTTTGCCTGGGAATGTACGTGTGCGGGTGCACCCTGAGTGTGTTTGGATGGCAGGTGTGGGCTTGTTGCATGAGGAGGCGCAGGAGGGGTGTGTCAAGGGTGGAGGCCAAGGCTGGCTCCTGGGAGCAAGCTGGGAACATCTCAGAGGGTCCGAGGACTCTGGAGCACCAGTATCTTCTCTTTTGCAAGTCCTATACAGGGCAGGCGGGGTCTGTGGAGGTCAGACGGAGACCTCACAGCTTAGGTAAATAGCTTGTTTTGCCATGTGAGCACAGCGGCTGGGAGGGCCATTCCAGGATGGCCTGAGTGGGTGGCAGCCCAAGCCTCCCTTCCCCTCCAGGGTTCCCCTGTTGTGCACCTCTGCTCACCCCACAGCAAGGACCTCAGAGATCTCCGTATGCAGAAAGGCCACACCTGAGCCTGCCCTGGTATCACTTTTCATCTAGGTGGGCTGAGCCAGAGAGGACCTCTCCTGGCCAGTGAGGGGTCAAGGAAGGGCCGCGGGTAGGTGGCAGATTCTCTGAGGCTTCCTCCATGCTGAGTGACAAAGATGAGGGTGATGTAATGAATAATCTGCAGACTTCCAGCTGCTGTAATTCCATGTGAATAATTCTGATAATGGCCTTTACTCAACAAGGGTAGAATCCAGATAAGCAGATTGCCAGAGCCCTCTTGTCAGCTTATGTTAGCAGCGTTCGATTGCCATCTGACATGACGTAATTGCCTTCTGTGACTGACAGGTCTCTGTCGGGCCTGCCAGGTCAGGAGAAACAAGGAAACGAGGACTAGTCTGTATGAAGTAGGCTCCATGAGGGTCCCCAGGCTGGCCCTCTGCTCCCTGCAGTGGGAGGTCCCCACTGCATTGCTCCAGGCTAGGAGCAAGGCTAGATAGACAGAGGCCTTCATCCCTGGGGGAAAGTTCAGGCTTTTCTTTCTTGTAAGGAAGGAAGCCTTGTCAGGGTAGAGAAAAGAAGTCATGACAAGATGGTGCCCCTTGGTTTATGTGAGCATCTAAGACTCAAACTCTGACCCTGGAAGGTGCCCTATGTCCATACAGAGCAAAGTTTTATGTGAACTTTACTGATACTTTTTTCCCTTTTGGTAAGAGCACTTTCAAGTGGTCTTGGGGAGCCAGTCCTCCCTCTGGGCCCAGCCCAAGGGTTTGGAGGTGTCACTCACACTTCTGGCTCTAGAGGGGAGCACCTAGTCTAGGCCTGGCCAACCAGAAGGCTATCCCACCCAGCACAACCACTGTGTAGGCCCTGGGCCCAGCAGGGGCACTCGTGGGATTTTTGTCAGTCTTTGAGAAAGAGTAGTTTTCTTTCTGCCAGAGTTGCTAAGCTAAGATTAACCTAGAGTCGCCAATGGGCATCTCTGCCGTCTTGAGGGAAGAAAATCAAAGAAAGCCGAACTGAGGGGTGAAGAGGGAGGGAAGGAGGGAAGGAGGGAAGGAGGGGGAGAGAGAGAGAGAGAGAGAGAGAGAGAGAGAACAGAAAGAGACAAGGAGGATATTGAGAGATTTCTGGCTTCCATTCAAGTATGTAGATCCAGCTTTGATTCCTTATAAAATTCAGTTGCCCATCCCATTTTGGGGTGTGCTCCCATCATTTTAAAGTGACCAGTATATGAGGCCCATGAGGCACTGGGGCCCAGCACGCAGCACCCACTATGGTCTGTCCTGTGCACCACTCTGCCCCACGTGGAGGGCAGCAGAAACCCCGAGTGCCTGCCACCCATCACAGAGGTTACAGTGTCCTCGCTGAGCCACTTTATATTTCTTTCTTTTTCTATTTCTTTCTTTCTTCCCCCTTCATTTCTATTTTATTCTTCTTGTTTTCTCCTTCTCAATTTTACCTTTCAAAAGATGGTCTACATTTTGTTTTTGTTAGCGAGCAAACAAGTAGAAGGGCTCACTCTGGCCAATTCTGGGAAAGTTTGCATCTCTTTAGGGGGTGAATTATAGTAAAATAAAAGTAGAAATTTATTACCAATGATAAACGGACAAGTGAACCAAGAAGGCAACAAGCAACTAGAGACGAAAGGGCTTTTACTAAGAACAGAATGCTGAGCACCCAAAACAAATGTATAGAAATCATCACTGAAAATGAAATTTTAGAGCCAGACAAATAGTCCAGTGGTTAAAGTGCTTGCTTAGGCCGACGCAGGGGCCAGGAGTTCTATCCCCAGGCCTGCTGTGCCAGCTGTACCCCGGGGCATGCTGAGACAGCAATGGAGACTAGGTGTGGTGGTGCATGCCTGTAATCCCAGCACTTGGGAGGCTGTAAACAGGAGGATGACTAGGAGTCCGATCTACACAGTGAGACCCTGTACACCCTGTCTTAAATACAAAAGAATAAAAAAATTTTAAAAAAAGAAAAGAAAAGAAAATTTTTAGCTGGATGTGGAAGCCTGCGCCTAGAATCCTAACATTCTGGGAGGCTGAGGCAAGAGGATCACGTGTTGGAGCCCCACCAGGATAACTTAGTAACTTAGTAAACTAGTGACTTAGCAACACTTTGTTTCAAAACAAAAAAAGAGCTGGGGACACAAGCCAGTGTGAAGATTCTAGATTCAACCCTTAGTATCAAAAGAAGTTTCTTTCATGTTGAAAATTCATTTGAAAGTCATCATAGTAAGGATCTGACCACACTTACATTGACTCTGTAAGTCATTTTAGGTACTATGGGCATTTTCACAATAGAATTTCTTCTAAGCTGTGAACAGATGATGTTTTCAAATTGAGTTGTATCTTGTTCAACATCTTTCAGCAATGAGTCATTGTTTTTAGTCTATCTAAATTTTTTCTTCTTGGTTAAGTTTATCTCTAAGTGTAATGTTCTTTTTGATTCTATTACAGGTGTGATTGCTTTCTTAGTTTTCTTTTTGTAGTGTTCATTGTTACTGTGTAGAAATCCAACCAAGTTTTATATGCTGATTTTGTCTCCAGTAACCTTACTCAATTTATTTCTTAGTCCTACCAGTTTTTTTTTTGAGTGTGCATACAGAATCTTTGAGTGTTTCATTTTTTTTTTTAAAAGAACTTTACTCATTATTTTATTTCAGTACTAAGAATTGAACCCAGAACCTTGTCTATGTTAGGCAAACCACTCTACCAATAAGCTACAAAACCAGCCCTATTTATTTAGCTATTTATTTGTTCAGTTAGTCATTCAATTTAAAGAGAGGATTTTGCTAAGTTACTCAGGCTCGCCTCAACCTTGGAACCCTTCAGCCCAATATTCCAAGTAGCATGAATTACAGGTGTGTATCAGGAGGAAATCTTATTCTTTATTGGTGTTACAAAAATAAAGAAAATTACGCAAACACTTCAGGTTGAAGGAGCACTCAAGTCTCTACCTTAGCCTAACCTTAAGTGTTACATAAGAGGGAGAAAGTGTCACAAAGAAGAACATTACTGAGACAGTTACCAACACTGGAGAACAGATGGTAGATTAGGTGAAAGAATGGTGTAGTTGTTTAATTTTAGTGAAACTGAGAGCTTGATGTGATTGTGCATGGGAATAGCATTATTTTTAGGAAACATACATTAAAGTATTTAGGGGTAAGCATTTTAATATGTAGATGCTCCCTGGTTTATAATGGGATAGCATCCTAATAAACCCATCATAAGTTAAAAATTGAGTCAAAATGTTCAACACTGTGAGAGGGGATCATATCACTACCTTAGGAAAAATAAAAATTCTAAATTTTTTCTGAATGTGTATACTGCTCATGCACCATCAAGTCAAAAATTGGCAGGTTGAACTATCATAAATAGTGGACTGTCAACATAAATTTAACGTCACAGAAGAGAGGAGGAGAATGGGAAGAGAGAAGAGAAGACAGAAGGGGGGGGGAGAGAGGGAGACAGACAGAGAGAGAACAAATAATAAAAAGGGGCACAAAGGACCCAGGTATCAGGACGCAAGCCTGTAGGCCCCGCATGGCAGAGGCACAGGCAGGAAGTATTGCAAAATTCAAGGCCAGCCTAGCCTGCTGCGGAGTGAGATCCTGTCTCAAGAAGTAAAACACAAGAAAGAACAGTGGGGTGGAACATGTCAGTCTGTCAGTGAAGCATGTGGTGCTGTGCTCTGTTCTCTTCTTTTTCCCATATTCTCGTGTCTTCACTGTGGATTGCTCTTGGGTCAGGAGGTTGGCTCAAGTGCCACACTGTCTTTACTGGCCGGCCCTGACTTTCCCACCAGCTACACACTGTGCTGGTGACCCCTCCTGCCCCACTAGGCCCTGCTGTACCTCTAAGGTACAGAGACTTCTTTCCACATGGATTGGTAATTTTGTCAAGTGGAATTTAATCCTTCCAAATCAAGAGGATTATACTGGATAAGCCATTGAAATTGTTCATTAAAGTGTTGGGTCAGAGTTGCTATTATTTATTCTTTGTAAGAATTCTCCCAGGGCCTGGTATGTCCCTCTCACCCTTCCTGGTCGCCAAGGTGAAATCCAGGGAGTCAATGTCACTTCCATTCTTGCCTCCACCTGAGGTTCCCTCCAAAGGTGGGCAGGGAGGCTTAAGAAGAGGGCACAGTAGCGAAGACAGGCCCTGTAAAAGAGGAATCAGATATTTTGGACTGAATGTCTCCAAAGCTCTAGCATGTGCAAGGTAACTCTGGCAAAGAAGCACAAGATACACTCAGTGTCCTCCAACAGCTTAGCATTTAAAATGAGGAGGCAAGAATGCAGATGCAAGGGATAGGGTGATGGCTCAATAGAATAAGTGCTTCCCTGGCAAGTGCAAGGGCCTGAGTTCGATCCCTGGTTCCACAAAAAAAAAAAAAAAAAAAAAAAAAAAAAAAAAAAAAAAAAAAAAAAAAAAAAAAAAAAAAAAAAAAAAAAAAAAAAAAAAAAAAAAAAAAAAAAAAAAAAAAAAGAACACAAATGCAATATTTTGGTAATTGTATTTTTGTTCTCCACATGAGCAATATTGTCAGGTAGCAGAAACTGGTGGCCCATTGGTAGAGCTATAAGGACTAAATGTTCAGAAAAGAAAGGATCCTCATGGGCAGAGCAGATGGACAAGACTTTACTGAAGGAAGAGGCAAGGCTGGGACAGAATTAGGCATGAGGCCTTGGTTTTTGATCTGAATGCCCCCAAAGGCTTATGTGTTGAAGGGCTGCCCTCCCCCCCCCCCCAGCCTGTGGCACTGTTTTGGGAAATGGAACCCTTAGGTAGTAGGTGCTGGTGGGAGGAAAGTAGGTCATTGGGGGTGTGCCCCTGAAGGGATACGGGGACGCCTCCCCTTTCCTGTCAGCCATTTTGCTTCCCGGCCACCATGAGATACAGGCCTCCTCTATGTGTACCACCATGAGATGCTGTGCTGCCACATATACAAATGATTGTGGACTACAACTTCGGAAACAATGAATGAGCCAGAATGAATGCTTCCTCCTTTGTAAGTGATTCTTTTGGGAACTGTGTCATAGAATGATGGCTGACTAACACAGATAGGATGTATAGGTAAAAGAAGAGAGTTTTCCAAAGATACAAAATGTCATGAGTCAGAGGTTGGAGGTGGGTACACTCAGGCCTGAAGAACAGTCAGTGGATCAGTTTGTCCAGAGTTGAGGGTTTAGACAAGAATGAGAAGTCAATTTCTTTGCGTAAGTTGGTACCAAGCAGACCAGAGCCCTGAGCACCTGTAGCTCGGGCTTTGTGAGTGTGATGGAAGATCAGAGAAAAGACTATGGAAAGGAGCCCTTTGGGACATTATCAGCCATTATCAATTAGGCCCTCTCCATCAGTGCTGGGGATTGAATCCAGGGCCTCCTTGTATGCTAAGCCCAGGCTCTACCACTGAGCCACACTCTAAACTCCTAAAGCCCATTACTTATTGGGATTCAGGTCCTCTAATTCTTGGGCGCGCATGGGGGTGGGGAGGGAGCCCTGTGAGGCAGGTGACTCAGCTCCACAATGGCAGGAAGAACTTCAGTTCCTGGAAGGAAAGCCATCTGCCTGGGGCCAGGCCAATATGAAAGGGTGAAACCAGGGTCAAATTGAGGCCTGTAGGGTGTCGGGCAGAGGACACTGAAGGACTGCATTTCCCCTCCCATGTTATTGCAGTAGATGACCTGTATGTCTGAATTAGGCAGTGGCCACAGACATGGAAAGCAAAAGAAAGATGTGAGGGAAGCTTGGAGGATACACTGAGGAGACCTGGCAGACAGGTAAAATTGGGAAGTGACTGGAAAAGAGGAATAAAGTAAGGCTTTGTTTTGGTCTCCAAACAAGATGCTATTGTTACTACTGTGGAGAGACAAAAAAAATGGCCACCGTGTTGCCCGGCCTGAGTAACAATCCAGTCCAGCCTGAGATGTCACATATGTGTGAAATGGGAAAGGATTTGGTACATGTCATAGAAAACAACACACACACAGAGCCAAGAGGATTAGGAATGTAGAAAAACCTGGTCAGTGAAATCAGCTGTAAATGGCAATCAATGGGCAGGGGATAAGGGCCATCTCATTCCGAATGTCTCGGCCTTGCCACTACTGGCATTTGGCTGGGTGGTTCTTGGCTGGGACCACTATCCTGTGCATTCTGAAAGGTCCAGCTGCATTGCCGGCGCCTTCTAGCTGCAGAGTGATCACAGCTGTGACCTGGAAAGTGGCTCCAGACGCTGCCGCATTTCCCCTGCGGGCAGCCTGGGATGAGAAGGCCGGCTTCCAGCTGACAGACAATGTGAAGAAGGGAATGTGTTTGGGGAATAAAGAGGCATCTGTGCTGCCTGTCTGAAAATGTGTTTCTTGGAACACTGGCATCTTGTGAGATAACTGATGGCCCCTTAAACAGGCTCCATGGTCAAACAGCACCAAGAAATGCCACCCGCTTCCCCTCTCAATGGAAGGTTCACAGTGCATAGTCAAAGGGCCAAGCCTTTGAGAGGTCGCACAAAGGAGCCTTTTGACTTCAGTAAAGTTTTAATTATCATAGAATTATTTTTAATCAACAGACACTTTTCACTCCCTGAGGGTCAGGACGGTGAGAAGAGAAAGGGTGTGTGAAGGGCTTACTGATGCAAAAGCAGGGAGAGATTCTAGGAACAGGTTCCAAGGGCTTGAAACTAAGCTAACAAGTCTGAATTTCATTTAATCAATAACAGGGAGGTGACTATCAGGTAGTATAATTAAAACTGTTTCAGTTATTCATTCAACACACATTAAGCAATGTTAGCCTAATGGCGGCAAGCCAACTCGATTAGAAGATGTGAGAACAGGAATCAGAACAAGTTGTTCTTGCAAAAGGCATGATTTAAGAGGGCAGTGATGTGTACGTGTAAAATAAAATACTACAGAGATTAACAGACTATCAGGTCTGATCTGTGGAAGGGTGGAACAAGAAAAGCAGTCAGCACTGACTATAGATTTTTAGACTAGTTGTGGAGCTTCTTGGTATTTAAATTTAACAGAGAAAAGACAGTCAAAGGAAAAAGGAGATTGTGGAGAAATTCAATCAGCTTGGACATGTTGTGGTGGAGATTCTGGTAGGACATTCAAGGGATAGGTGGACTTATGGTCAGGAGAGAAAGTGGAGCTGTTAATAGCTGTGGGGGTGTTATGTTCGGGGGTGATCACTGGCTGTGAACGGGACACACTAAAGGGAGAAGGAGCACCAGGAAGGAAAGAACGCAGCTCAGCACAAGGCCTGGACAATGTCTGTAGAGAGTCAGGGGAAGGAGCAAGCAGATGTGGGAAGGGAGACAGGGGAGCGCACTACAGAGGGAAGACAGCCATGAAATCACTCCATGGAACCCAAGAGGGAGGGAGGTCAAGCAGGATGTGTTTCCGAGTTGTAGAGCGGTCAAGGAAGACTCTGGGAAGGAGCTGCTGGATGTAAGGCTGAGGACAAAGGAGGCTTCCATGGGAGTAGGAACTAAACTGCAAGGAGTGAGTGGATGGGGGAAGGTTGAAGCAATAAATACAGGTTTTTTTTTTTTTTTTTTTAAAGATGCTCAGCACTGTTTAGAAGACAGTGGCAAGAGAAAGCAACAGGATGGGAAGAAGAATTGTTTGTATATATTATTCGAGATGAAATTTGAGCGTGTTTATGACTAAGGATAAGTGAGTCAAGAAAGAGGAACAATGTTTAATAGGTCAAGCCTTGGGCAAAGTCGAGTTAGCAAAGATCAAAGACAGAGACTCTGACAAAAAGAGAAGAGACATGCCTCCTTCTGAGACAGGAGTAAAGGAGGAAAAGATAGATAAGAAAAGGAAATCTACAGGTAGAGGCTTCAGCAAATTCAGATCCTGAAGAACTCAGAAATGTAGATCAACTGTGAGGGACACAGACATGGAGGTAAAGGTTTGAGGGTAAGGAAAATAGAGGTTGCAAATATACAGAAGAGGGTTGGGTGTGACCTTCCTCAGGAGTATTTGGAGTCAAAGAAAGTGGATTTGAGGAGAAAGTGATTAGAATTACTCAGGAGAGAAAGTGGCAACCAGATATAGGGAAGTGATGGCCTGGCTGAAATGGCAGTCCACTGAGGTGAGAAGAAGCAGAGCCAAAGCAGTTTGAAAAGTTAAAGATGAATTTCCATTTGCCGGCATCAAAAAGACGGAATATGAGGAACGAAGAGAGATGAGAGGGACTCAGCATCGCCTTGGTGTCCTCCCTCAGGACGTGCGCTTGCCCATCTTACGCAGTAGCATCGACAGCGGGTCAGAAAAGCTGAGCACAGCTGTCACCAGCCTGCTGGGAACGGAGGCAGAGCCTGGAGTCCCTGGCCTCCACGGAAGCTAGAACTCAGGGCATGTCTGGAAACAAAAGAAGAGAACTTAACCCTAAGTTCCAGGCAACTTTTTCTTCGAAGGCGTTTGTGGTTTTTAAGCAATATGGACGTTAAGGCGGAGACTCTAACCTGGAAGACAAAGGTAAGAGACTGAAAGTGCACCATGAAACCACTGGCAGTCTCACAGAGACCGGAAGTCGGGTCTGCTGAGGAGGCGTGGCCAACGTGGAGGACTGCTGAGCTTTAGGATGCATCAGAAATAAAGTAGACCTCGTAGTAATGAAACCCTGCTTCAGGTACAGCAGTCCTTTATTGGGTTCATGTGATCTTGGCTCTGCCTAAGGCAGCTGAAGAGGTCATCTCTGAGAAAAAAAATCATCATCGAGGGAATATGCCATTTTTTATACACAATGTCTGACATTTGGGCAAACATTTAAAAGGCATATGAAGAAAACTGAGCTAAACTGGATGTGGTGGTGCATGCCTGTAACCCCAGCACTCAGAAGGCTGAGGCAGGAGGATTGACACAAATTTGAAGTCAGCCTGGACTACATAGTGTGTTCAAGAGCAGCCTAAACTACATATCAAGAGACCAGAGAGAGAGAGAGAGAGAGAGAGAGAGAGAGAGAGAGATGACAGAGAGAGAGAGATGGACAGAGAGAGACAGACAGACAGACACAGACAGACAGGGAAATAAGCAAAAAAAGTCAATAAACTGGATACATGGGGGGCTGAATATAAGCATTATCAGACAGGCACTATAATCAATCTGATCAAGAAAACAGGTTGCAAATGGAGAATTTTGTGAGAACTGGAATCCTTTAGAAAGCAATCGAGGCTACTGTAGCTTTCTGTGATAGCCCACGCCGCGTTCCCCACAGGCAGCACTGCTGTTATCTTTGCTTTTATCTTCTTTTCCTATTACTTGGCCCAAGCTCACTCTGCAGGGCCAGTTTCTGTCCTCCTCTTCATTTTTATTTTCTCAGATAAAACTTGCCTCTGCTTTTTTGCTTATTTCATTCAATTCCTTTTCAAGACAAGAAGGCCCTAGAATGCAATTTCAGAAGGAGAGACAAGCAACCCTGAACCCTGTAATGTTTGGTTGGTGAGCAACTTTAGAAGCAGGCTATCTGATAACAATCTCACCTGGTCACCAAATTGCCCAGGTTGGGCTTGAATTTTCCATCCTCTTGTTTCAGCCTCTCAGAGTGCTGGGACTCTGGAGCGGAGCCACAGGCCCTGCTCTTTGAGTTATGCTAGGGTCAGCTCTTAAGGCTGGACTGTGGGGGCTTAGAAGGAGAAAAGTGGGGCTGGACAGATAGCTCCACAGTCTTAGGGCCTGCTTGGCAAACACAAGGACTAGGGCTTGATCCCCATGCTGCATGCTGTGCTGGGGACGCTGAAACAGGGGGATCACTATAAATCTGAACTGCATAGCTAGACCCTGTACCAAATAAATAAATAAGATTTTATAAAAGGAGAAAAACGGAGGCCAGCTAGTCGGAGGTACTCATGGCATCAGCAGCCTCTTACCTCATGATCCCCAGAAACTCTGAAGATTCTGACAGGAGCAAGGATGGTGTGCGAACATTGGCCTTCAAAGCTGTTTCAGCACTGAGCTCACTCAGTGTCTTCCAGACCAAGAGCAGTAGATGTCTGTGAAACATGGAACAAACTCTTGACTACAGTCAAAGCAGTTGTCACGTTGGAGAGAACAAGGAGCAATCACTCTCAGAAGACCCCTCGCTTCAGTGCGGCCCACCCTGAGCTCCCTGGAGAAAGACTTTGCACAGAAACTAGGAGTTTTTCTTTTGAAAATCACATTTGGCATTTGCATGAGAGAGCTCTGGAGTCTGAAGAACAAGGACTCGTTCTGTCTTATAGTTGATGTGAAGAATGTAACGAGGGCACAGACTGCATGGACTGCTGGCAGAGGTGTCTCAGCACCCAGCACGTTGAAAAAAGTAAGCTGACTGACGCCAACCTGAGCCTGTCATGGAAATGGGAGCACTGGTGTTGGAAGTGATGGCTGAGCCCTTGCATACCATCGTTATCTGAAAGATCAAAACTGATCGTGATGGAGAAGACCGAAGCCAGAAAGTGGTCCATGGGGCCATTAGATCCTTTGTTCATGTTAAATAGTTCAAGACAAAGTTTCCTCTATATTTTTATCAAGGGATCTTTGAGTCTCCCCTTCTGACTGAAACTGGAGAGAAAGGCAAACAAGGAGCTTCCAATTTATTACAAGAATAAAGTTGCTCACGGTATATGGAAAAGGTTCTGGGTAGATGAAAAGATGAAGAAATTTAATGTTAAACATACTTACACCAGAGTTCGTGTACTAAAGCAATTCATGAATGTCAGTGATGAATGATAGCTGACCACTTATAGTTCTTACCTACAGAATGTCAGAAAATCATTCAACATGAGGAAAAAAGGACACTGCAGATATGTGTGTGTAACTCCATGCTGTGCTGACTGATTCAGCACAAAATCATATCCATGATGAAGGCCTTAGAGCAACCGTAACCTTACTCAGGAACATACGCCGATGCTCTGTGTTCCGGGCCCTTTCTGTGGCAGAACCGGTCAGCTTATCAACACTGCTTTGAGTGTTGATCAGCATTTGAAGAGTACATGGGCTGGGACCTTTACGTCAGTGGCAAATTACAGAGAGCCCAAGTCTGCTCTCAAAGCCCCCAAGCTGCTTGCTAAGAATGGTGACAACTTACTATAGGTCTGCAAAAGGGCTGGCAGAGCAAAGAAGACAAATCCACAAGCTTTATAACTGTTTTCACATTTATTGAGGCTAGTGTGTTTTTCAGAAGCTCTGTACAAGACAGTTGGAAAAATGTTTAATTCATGGGTTTTCTATGTCTATGGATTCTGAGTTTTGATCAATAAATGAAAGCAACCCCTGGGTGTGAGTTTACCACCAAGCTACATCAGAAGTAGGCAGAGGCGGAAGTGGGGCTGGCGCAGGGTCGCTGTGTTGCAGCAGGACAGTAATGATGATGCTGAAGATGTTTCACTGTTTGATGCAGAAGAAGAGACAGCTAATAGACCTAAAAGATCCAAAATCAGACATCCAGTGGCATCATTTTTCCATTTGTTCTTTCGAGTCAGTGCGATTATAGCCTATCTTCTGTGTGAATTGCTCAGCAGCAGCTTTATTGCCTGTATGGTCACCATTATCGTGTTGTTGTCTTGTGACTTTTGGGCAGTGAAGAATGTCACAGGTAGACTAATGGTTGGTCTGTGTTGGTGGAATCATATTGATGAGGATGGAAAGAGCCACTGGGTATTTGAGTCCAGGAAGGCAACTTCTCAAGAAAGTAGAAGTGTTTCAGAGGCTGAGTCAAGAATATTTTGGTTAGGACTTATTGCCTGTCCAGTTGTGTGGGTGATATCTGCCTTCAGTGCTCTCTTCTCCTTCAAAGTAAAGTGGTTGGCAGTGGTTATCATGGGCG
The DNA here is from genome assembly GCA_004027165.1 of Ctenomys sociabilis. Lineage (NCBI taxonomy): Eukaryota > Metazoa > Chordata > Mammalia > Rodentia > Ctenomyidae > Ctenomys > Ctenomys sociabilis. Next base: position 143,906 of record PVKA01001293.1, read on the forward strand.
TGGTGCTGCAAGGGGCCAACCTGTATGGTTACATCAGGTGTAAGGTGGGCAGCAGGAAGAATTTAACCAGCATGGCTACCTCATATCTTGGAAAGCAGTTTTTAAGACAAAACACTGGAGATGACCAGGCTTCCTGAGTAGAGAGAAAACTTACATGTTCTGTTACCTTGAGGAACAATTGAAGAGATTCTTGATTCTGAACTGTTCAGAGATCTATCTGTTTGTAAAGAGGTGTGTTGGGTTTGTTTTCTACTTAAAACCTTTCTTTAAAAATATGAAACAGGTTTTACATTGTTTTTAGATTTTTTCTATTTTCTGGGGCTAGAAAGTATAGTATCATCAGAAACATTTCGATATTTGTTTTATAGTATGCATGTATATGCACAGCCATGTAATGGCAGTATATCCCAAATTAATGTGTTCATTTACATATGTAACAGATTGTTACATTTTGATCCATAGACCATGGGAAGGTGTTCTTAGTCTGTTTCATGTTTCTGTATGTTTACATATTATTTTTCTAGATTATTTTCAAAAGTAAGTTTTGATTCTATGTAAAAATAAGTATTTTGGGTTGTATATGAATTAAGAAAGTTAATATGTACTTTATGGTAAAATTTCTTATTTTAGAAATACATGCAAGCAAGTAAAATCCAGGCTAGTAGTGTTGACTAATTTTTAAAATTGTGTTTTTGCTTTTGAGGACAATAATATCTAAACAGAATCTTCATAGTTTATGTTTAAGGTGTACCCAGGGATTGCTGCTATTTTATTGTGGGGAAAAGATAGTGAAATTTTGCTTTGGAAAATTCCTGAAATTCCCTTCTGTAGTTTTTGGACTAATCTTTTACTACTAAAAGAATATTATTCTTATGATAATGAGAATCTTTTGAATATTTGGCATAATAAATGCCTAAAAGACATTTTGTTTTATGAATCTAGTTTTTTCTGCTGTAATGGGGATATTGTAAATTACATGTTTGTATTAATGGTATTTCTTAAAGCAATATATGTAACTAAACTAACCAATCTAAAAACTGTTATAGGCATCTATAAATTCTGTTGTAGATACTGTAAAGTTCGTTGGAATCTTAATCGGCAGATTATGTTGTGAATGTATTTGTACATTGTTAAAATATTTTAAAGATGTTTTGTTAAATTGAATGTGTTGGGAGTAGGGACTTGAAAAGTGCATAACTTTATATTTGTATAAAGCTCTGTTGTTTACAAAGCAAAAAAAAAAAAAGAAGTAGGCAGAGGTGTCAGCGTGGATCTCAACAGTAAGTTCAACAATTTTATTAGGAATCAAGACACAATAATAGGGGCCAAGGAGATAGCTCAGTAGAGTAAGTGCTTGCCTGGCAAGTACATGGTCCTGAGTTCAATCCCCAGTACTGAGGAAAAAAAAAAAGATGTAGTGATAGACATGGGAATTAGTTGTCAAATATATGTTCTTAAGGATGGTGTGTGGCTCTCAGGCCCCTTCTTCTAAGTGCACAGCTCCCCAAGAATTAGAGAAAAGTGCACAGGTGTTTGAATTATTTTACAGCCAGCACTGGAGTGGTTGGAACCTGACATGGCTCTGGTATCTTGGTGAAGGTGAAGCTAATATGAGCTATCTGGGCAAACTGTATGTAGTCATGGTGATGACATGCCTACTGTGCCTACTGCCAGTTTTTCTTGCCTCTAACAGCAATGACATGGGGCCTAGGAATTAGCTCAGTGGTTTAACCACCTGCATGGCAAACACAAGGTCCTGAGTTCGATCCCCAGTACCAAAAAACAATAACAATGAAATGGTCTGCTATAAAGAGCTCTAAGACAGTGCTCTGGTAAATAAAAAAGAATTGAAATGAACAATCAAACCATTACTTGATGCAAAAATGATTAACCATGATTCAGAAAAGGAAATCATTAATGCAGGGTCTTTCTTTTCACTATGAATTTGGGGAGTACAAGAACAGAATTTAAAATTATTGCATCAATTCAAAGAACCACAGAATGGCATAGACTAGAAGTGCCGTCCGTGAGGAATGGAAAACCTATGTGTAAGCTGTTATAGTTGGTATGGTGAAAGAAGAAAACCTTCCTTGGCATAATGCCATTATTTAAGAATCAATCACCCGGCCAAAGCTAGGTTTAACCCCAGCATCTGCATGACTACAAAGTGTGTGAAGGTTGTGACAGGCATGCAGAGCACCCACGGATGAGCGCAGCTGCGTCCGTCACGCTACGTCACTGCCTGGTGTCGGTGTGAGAAGATTGTTCCTATCACCTGGATGTGTCCCCGTGGGAAGAAGCAGGCCCAGCCCTCCATAAATCGGTCATTTGGCAGCCCATGCTTTTCTGCTGTTTGCAGTGCCACCGGTGCTGCGTCATGAGCGTCAAAGAAAATGCCGAGAGAGCGTTCCAGCCATGCCACCCTGACCGCTTTAAGCCTCTATCGAAGAGTGAAGCGCTGCTGGGACCTGGGAATTTAGCTGAGTACCGTACTTTTCTTCCCCTCATGTTTGCAGTGGATGTGGCTTTGTACCCTAAAGGACATCAAATAAAAACTTTACTGTTATAATATGACAGATAACCTAATAATACATCTACATGGAAATGGCAAAAATAATATTGCTTGCCTAATTAAAAAAAGAAAGAAAAGAACAGTAAGAAAGTAACCAATTGGAAATGATAGAACAGAAAAAAACAAAACAAAACCCTAAGTTTCGCATCCCGCTTGCTGCACGGCCCTGCCCTCAGGGCATGCTGAGCCTGCTCCTGGTGGCCTAGCCGTAATCTGAGCACTGGGAAGGTTGAAAACAGGAGGATCGCCACAAGTCTGAGCTGCGTAGTGAAACCCTGCACCAAAATCAAAACAAAACAAAAGGGAGGAAGATTTATGACGATAATTGGATCAATTCACCATGCAAATACAGCAATTTTATTTTTATATTCCTAATAATCTAGGTCCAAAAGCACACAATGCAAAAATTGGCATTCTGAAAGAAGATAAAAACAAATCTATGATCAGGGTGAAAAAAATTTAACACATTTCTCTCTGAAACTGATGAAAAAGGTAGACAAAAGGAAACAGAAAGCAAAAATACCCGGTAAGGGTATGGAAGATTTGAAGCATGAAATTCATAACCAGTTGAATTTATCTTGGGGGGGGGTGTTGAGGAGAAAGCCCAGAACCTTGCACTTGCTAAGCATGTACTCTACCCCAGCCCCCAAATTTTCAGGTTCTACAGAGATATATATACCTGCAGAGGATATATTTTCCTGTTCACATATTATTTTTTTCTTTTTTAAAAATGTATTTAGTACAGAGTCTACAGGGTCTCACTACACAGATTGGGCTCATATTTGCAGCCTCCCAAGCACTCGGATTACAGGCATGTGCCACCACCCCTGGGCTCAGTCCCCATCTGAGCACACCTCATGGGTGGGGCCAGCACACACTCAGGGATAGAATGCCTGTCCTTGTATCTGCCTAAGCAGGCGCTTTAATGCACTGAGCTATCTGGCTGGCCGTACCACATGAATCTTTAAACAAACTGACCTTTTTTTTTTGCATTGTTTTTTTTTTTTTTTGCGGAACCGGGGATTGAACTCAGGCCCTTGCACTTGCCAGGGAAGCGCTTATTCCACTGAGCCATCTCCCCGGCCCAAACAAACTAACCTTATACTGAGTCATAACACAAAATTTTGGAAGTTCAAAAAGTAATGAAACAATATAGATTATTTCTAACAAGCACAATGGAATTAAGGAAGAAATCAGAAGAAATCAGATAACTCTGATTCTGAGAAATCAGATAATTATCTGAGAAATCAGGTAATTCTGACTTCTCAGTGTTATGGTTTGGATATAAAGTGTCTCCCAAAGGCTTATGTGCTGAAGGCTTGCTCCCCTGGGAGCAATGCTTGGCGGTGGAGCTCTGGGCAAGTGACTGGACGCGAGGAGGCTGATACCAGCAGTGGGGCAAGCACGGGTGAGCCAGAATTGACGGCACTACCGGAAGGTCAGATGGCAAGTGTAGGAGAGGAGCCCATCGAGTAGTAGCTCACTGACGGCCTTGCCTGGAAAGGCAAACCTCTCGTACTGAAGCCCCTGAAACCATGAGACAAACTAAATCTTTCCTCCTTCAGTTGATTTTCTTAACTATTTCACCATTGGAAAACCAACACAACCAATATTAGAATAGTAAGCAACATATTGCCAGCTAATCCATGGGAGAAATATGTAATCTCAGTGGAATGACAGTATGTTTTAACTAAATGATAATAAAAATATTGTATAGCAAAAGAACACATGGAATATAGTTAAAGCCATATTAGAAGAAAATATAATGTCTTAACATGAATAGTCTAGAAGAGGACTAACTCAAGAATTAGGGAAAACATGTCAAATAAAAACCCAAAGAAAGCACAGGAAAAGAAATTATAAAGAGAAGGGTAGGGGAGAAAACTTGGCAGTAATGGGTTGCAATATCAAGAATCCAAACAGTAGAAAATAAGAACTTGATGAAGACAAAGAGGTAGACTGATAAGACCTGGGAAGGAACTGTTAAGAAAACTAGAAGCGGGCTAGTGAGATAGCTCAGTAGACTAAGCGCCTACTTAGGCAAGCACTGGGGTTTTATCCCTGGTACTGCATGCTGTGCTGGTGCTGCCCCCAGGTGCACTGAGCTGGTGACCAAGTCTGGGCATGGTGGCACATGCCTGTAGTCCAAGTGCTGGGGCGGCTGGAAACAGGAGGATCACTATGAGTCCAAGCTGAATAGTGAGACCCTGTACCAAATACATGAAGAAGGAGAAGAAAGAGGAGGAGGAGGAGGACGAGTAAGAGGAGGAGGGGAAGGAGGAAGAGGAGGAGGAGGAGAAGACGAAGATGAAGACAATGATGACAACAACAATTAGAAGTTGCAGAGAAATTGGAGAGACAATGTATAATGCAGAGACGAAAACCAAAAAGCCTACATGGTGCCCCCAACTTATGGCTTTCATGGAAGAGAACCTGGCTCTGCAGAAACAAGGTACATATCCAGAAATAGGAGCTCCAGGGGGAAAAGTTGGAAAACCTCATAGCTGTTGTAAACTGCACAAGTAGCACCGGGTTTTGATCTGAGGGGACTGTTCCACAGGGCAGGCAATAGTGGGGAGGAATTCCAGCGCTGTTGCTCACTTTGTCCCCAGAGTGCTTAATCAAGCATCATTTTGGTGGTTATTATTTAAGTCTGAGAAATAGAACAAATGAAAAAAAACAACTTTGGAGTCCCTAGTGTAGCTGGATGAGAGGCGGCACAGGAGATAGCTTTGGACAGGGAGTGGGCTAGAAAGAGATCCCTTGAGAAGCTTAAGCTCAGGCTGGAAGTGACACAGTCCCTGCACCCCATGGTGAGAAACCAGGAAGGGCCGAATTGTGCTTAGAAATGGCTGGGTTGGAAAGAGTTGGCATTAAATATTTGAAACCGCGACTTGTTGCCTACAGATCAGACCTGAGGTCTGATTGCCTTTCCTAACCACCAGTGTGATCAAGGACACATTCCAGCAAGGACATTGCCACAGGCAGGGGAAACAGGAAGCCTCTGGAACAGTGGGGTACCTCATGACTTCCGAGTCATAAGATTAGCAAGCAAAACCATGTCAGGCTGGACTTCAAAACTGCAGATCCTGGAAGGATATCACTCATTCAAAAAATACAGAGAAGTTTTCAGAAAGAAATCACAGGAATTAAGCAAACAGAATTAAATAACCTCTCTTGTGTAATCAATGAATCCAAGAAGAAATTTATTCCTTTAGTCAAGCAACAATGCTAATACCTTATATCAGAACATATGAGACTTGATGAAAGCAGTCCCAAAGGGAAATTTATAGCTCTGAATTTATAACATTATAAAAGCAGAGTGAGTCCAAATGACCTAATCATGCTCAAGATCCTAGAAAAAAGAACAATCTGAATCCAAAGCTAGTGGAAGGAAAGACACTGTAAAAATAAAAGCAGAAATTAATGAAACTGAAACTAAACCAAATCAAGCAAACAAACACATAAACAAAGCCCAAAGAACTAATGAATTGAAAAACTGGTTCTTTGAAAGAATAAACAAAAATAGACAAACTCCTAGCCAATTTTACCAGACAAGGAAAACTAAAACCAAATTGATGTGATTAGAAATGAAATAGACAAAAATCACAAAGGACCCTGCAGAAATGCAGATTTTAGTAACTATTCCCTACCATAACAAATGGAGAATTCACAAGAAATGGATAGCTTCCTATATACATATAAATTAGCAAAGCTGAAGCAAGATTAAAATAAAATACCCAAATAGTTTGATATTAGGCAATGAGATTGCAGATGTAAAAATACGTACATACATACATATTCCCAATTAAGAAAAGCCCACATGGCAACAGATTCACTGCAGAATTCTGTAAGAGTTGAGGTCAGATCTAATACTGGTCTTCAAACTCTTGAATGAAATAAGAAAAGAAGGAGTTATCTCAAAGTCATTCCTGGAAGCTAGCACTACTCTGATTCCAAAATCGGAAAAAGACCACGTGGAGAAAAAGAACTGCAGGTCAATATCTTTAATGAACACAGATGCAAAAATCTTCAATAACATACTGGCAAGCAGAATGTAACAAATAGTTGAAGAAATGATACATCATGATGAAGTAGGATTTATTCCTGGGATACAGGAAGGCTTGATACATGCAATTTAATTAATGTAGTACACCCCATTAACAGAAGCAGGATAAAAATCAATACTAATGTCAGTCGATATGGAAAAAGCCTTTGCCAAAACTCAACACCCATTAATGACAGGATCCTGAAGGAAATAGGTTTGAAGGACCTTATCTTATTCTGATAAAAGCTATTTTGTGATCAATGGCCAATGCAATCTTAAATGAGGAAAAGCTGAAATCTTTCCCTCTAAAATAAAGAACAAAAATAAAGCAAAGATGTCTCTAATTACACTTACTGTTCAATAGAGATCTCAAAACATTAGCCAGAGAAAACAGGTGGGAGAAAGAAAACAAGTGGATGTGGATAGGGAATGAAGAAGTCAGAATATCATTATTTACAGAAGACATAATCTTCTACTCGCCAGCTCCATGAAATTCCAGCAAAAGATTCCTAGAATTAATGAATAAATTCAGAAGTATAGCAGGATATAAAGTCAACACTCAAAAATCAATAGTATTTCTGTACACCAATGATAAACCCACTGAGAAAGATACTAGAGAACTAACACCTTTCAGAATAACATTAACAAACATTGTATGTTTAGGAATTAACATAACTAAGGAAGTAAAAGACTTTTATATCAAAAACTACAGTACTCTGAAAAAGGAGGTTGAAGATCACACCAACAGGAAAGATTCTGTTCTTGTACAGGCAGAACCAATACAGTCAAACTGCTCTACTTCCAAAACTGATATGGAATTAGCAGAATGAACACAATCCCAAACAAACTACTGATAGCATTTTTCACAAAACTAAAGAAAACAATTCCAAAATTCATAAAGAGCCAGAAGAGACCTACAATATCAAAAGCATCCCCGGGCAATGGAGGTATCACAGCTCTGGACTTCAAGTTATATTACAAAGCTACAGTGATAAAACAGCAGGGCATTAGAGGAAAAGCCATGTATGGATCAGTAGACCAGCACAGAGGATCCAGAGACAAGTCAAGGCACATTCAACCACCTGATCTTTGCAAACTGGGCCAAAAACTCACACTGACTAAAAAAGAAATGGCTGTCATCAATAAGGCAGAGAGGCTGTGCAGATAAAAGAAATCCTTCTGTACTTTCCATGGGAATGTAGACTAGTACAACCTTTTAGAATTCAATGTGGAAATGCCTCAGAATCTAAAACGGATAAGAAAATGAAGTATTTTTACACAGTGGAGTAATGTTCTGCCATAAAGAAGGC